>BQNB010035028.1:2720-51169 GCA_026074375.1 Tanacetum coccineum
TTATTATTTTGTTAGCTGAGCATTGGGAGCATTCGAGACGCGTGGATATCAACAGAACTCAAGGACTCAGTTTTCTTCACATCCGATAACTATTTTTCCTTAAATATACAAAATGAGTCACGATTGAAATCTTGTAACCTTGTTAAATCATAAATTATTGGGACCTGAATTTACTCTGATTTATTTAAATCGAATGTGACATTTTATCAAACGTCTCTTTTGAGGTCGTTTACTATAACTTGTACTTTATACTATGAAGTAGCACCCCAAAGTGGTATTCCGCTGCGTTGTGATTTTATGGTGGTGTTACATTTGCAATCAAACAAGCATAGTCTTTTGTTGGAGCAGGTGTCTTCATATCAAAACTGTACATATTGTGTTGCCTAGGGACCTTTAGAAGTATCTGATTTTTATCAGGCATCTTGAAGTCAGGAGACACAACAAGACATTCTGTTTTAGTAAAAAGAACCTTATGCTGCTTATCACATATTTGTGATATTGAGAAAAGATTAAAATGCCCTAGTTCTTTTAGAAAAGACACACTATCAAATTCTAAATTACTAACTCTTATCCTGCTTTTACCAGTTATGTAGCCTTTGCTACCTCCAAAGGTAACAGATCCCCCTTTGCATTCTTCAAAATCATCCAGGTGATCCTTGTTACCAGTCATGTGCCCTGAGCATCCACTATCAAATATACCTCTGTCCTCCATGTTCTTGAGTGGATGATCCTGCACATGAAAAAGAGAAATTAGTTTCTCTTAGGGACCCAGGCCTTTTCAGGCTTGGGTCTGCCTTGTGGTCCTTTAACATTTACAGTTCTAACAAAATTGGATCCACTATTATAATTGGAGTTTGGTCTTGTTCTCCTCCAATTATAACCTGCTGAGGTCTTAACAGCAGTGCCCCAATTTCCCTTTACAGCATGAGAATAAGTCATTCTTGTTGTATTTCTAACAATGGGTCTTCTCACAGGTGAATGTGATTTTGAAAAATGACTTCTTTGATTAAACTTATTCACCTAGGGTCTTACAGGACTAAAACTGTTTGAGTTACTGGTAGGTACTGGTTGTTTAGATCTACCAGTATTAACATTAGTCCTGACAGAATTAACATTATGCCTAACAGAATTAACATTTGTCCTACCAGTATTAACATTAGACCTAACAGCATTAAGTTGTACTGGTCTAGGTACAAAATGATTAGCACGATTAACCCTGTTTGCATTGTTCCATACTGGTTTTGCCACCCCGTTACCAGTATTAAAAACCCTTTGTTTCTTAAGCTCAGCCTCTCTTGCCATTTTCTTTTCATAAAAGTCACAATCTTTGATCAAGTGACTTAGGCTTCCACAAACAAAACACTTTTTCTTGATGAAAGAGTAACCTTCTCCTAGTTCTCTTTCCATGATTTTATTCCAATTCTTTCCTTTAACTTCAGGTGTCCCTTGATTTTTCATTTGTTGCCTAGGAGTTTTTACGTGTGTTGCACAACTAGGTTCAACTTCTTTTGATTCAGACACAACTTTTTCCCATCTATTGGTAACAGGACTTAGAAAGCAGACATCTCTTATGAGATACACTTATACTTTCTGATTCAGACTCAGAAGAGTGCTCAGAGGGATTTCCAAAAGATCCTTCACTGTCATTTGATTGACAGGTAGAATGCTCAGTGGAATTGTCATCTGAGTCACTAATTTCAGGCTTTTGAGGTCCCTTTTTACCATAAACATACAAAGAATCATCAATTTCCTCTTGTGGTTTAGGAGTATAATCTCCATATAATGGATGTGGAACTCCTTTGAAATTATTAGTCTTTGAAAATCTACTGTATAAAGGTTTGTTAAGAAAATCTTCTTCTGTACACTTAAACACAGTACGATTCATTTCTTCCTCATAGCTTAAAACCTCATTGTTTGATTGTATTTCATATCCTAAGCCAACTTTACTATTTGAAGTCATACCTGAATCAACTAATTTCCAAAGGTTTTTAGAAGAATTTTTCCATGAATCTACTGTTTTCTGCAATTGTTCCTTTTCTTTTACAGCTTTCATTCCTATTCTCCTATATTTTTAAGCTTTTCATCTTTTGCATATATTTCATTTCTTGTAATGTAAGCAGTTTCATTAGAGATAGATTATGCTGGCTTTTGACGAGAAGGTAACAGACTTGCCTTCTAATTTCTTAACAGCTAGTGTATAGGCAAGTATTTTTGCTTCTTGTTCACCTAACTGATTCATTTGATCATCACATAGTGTTTTAAGCTTATTATATGAATCAATGCAAGTTTTAGAACATAATGATACCTTATTATTTGAGCTGATAGCCATGAGTGCATGATTTGTCTCTTCTTCCTCTACTGTATGTTCTCCCCAATTGACAACACCATCATCCATAGTCAGCAAATAGTTCTGATTCTGCTCTTTCTTTCCAGCTCCTTGATCTTTATAAAAAGAGTCTCTCTTCTTTCTATCATTTGTCCCCTTGGATGGGCATTCTCTAGCAAAATGACCAGTGTTGTAACATTTGAAACATTCAAGCTTCTTTTTGTCAAAACCAACAGGTTTGTTTCCATTAATCCGGACTCTCCTTCCTGTCTTTTTGTAGAACTTCTTCATTCGAATAGCAATCATTTCTATCTGCCAGTTTATGTCCATCTCTTCAATGTCTATATCAGCAAAACCAGCATGAACTTCTCTTTCTTGAATATTGTTTGAAGAAGTAGAAGGAGTACAAGTATTGTAGGCACCAACATGACCAGACTTAACCTTGTTAGTGCTTCTCTTGCTGTGTGAAACAAAAGCAATATTTTGTGCACTTGCAGATGATTTTGTGGTACTTGTGAGTTCTTGCTCAAAACCAAAGGTTATTTACAAGTCAATCAATGGACAAAGTGTCAACATCTGGTTTGGTTCTCATTGTCATTGCCAGATTTGACCAAGCTGGAGGCAAAGATCTGAGAAACTTGTGATTTGCATCCTCAGTTGATACTTCAGCACCATGGGCTTCCAACTGTGAGAGTAGTTATTGGAACCTATCATATCCCTTTTCTAACCCTTCTGAACTTGATATAGTAAATGCTTCAAACTGTTGTTTTAAAACAGCTTTCTGCATCTTCTTTGAATTTGCATTACCACCAAACCTAGTCCTTATAGCTTCCTAAATTTCTTTTGCATCGTCTATTCCCAAGAAAATCTCTCAGAAGGATACTTGGAATGTCCATAAAGTAAGATGTTCTAAAAAGCCTAGCCTTTCCTTTTAACTGCATGATTTCTGAACAATACTGGTGGAAGTATTCTAACAACACCATCTTTTCCAGTTGAGATTCTCTTCTTTGAATTTCCATTCTGAATTACCTTCCAAACATCATTATCAATATATTCAAGGTAATGCTCCATCTCCATAGCCCATATATCATATTCCTCCTTCTTTAGAATTGGGAGTTTGATATTTAAGATAGTGGTTGTGGTAGGAATGAGTTGTTGTTGTTGTTTTGGTTTATTGGTTGCCGTACCATTTTTCCCAGATGCATCTCATGTATTGAAGCTTCATCAATCCATAAGATGTTGAGAGAATCATCAATAGCAGTTGAGAACATTTTCTAGATCTAAAGTGATTGGTTGTTTCCTGTGATCTTCTACTCAGAGTCCCCTCTAGAGGCTTTGATACCACCTGTAGGTCAAAGTCCCTTTGAATCTGTATAGCTTTTTGTAGGACACAAAAAAAAGCTTTTTTTTTTTTTTAAAAAAAAAAAAAAAACCCTTTTATTTTTGAAATAAATCCAAATCAACTATATGAGAGACACTGACTATGAATACTATGTGCCAATGCGGAATCTTAACACAAGTACTAAGAAAAACACAATTTAAAACTTTGCTATTTGCTATTAATTTCTATTAGAATACTATTTCAATCTCATACTAAACACTGTGCCATAGGGTTCCTTTTATACACCAAGGAAACCCTAATGGGCTTTACAAATGTGTGAAAGGATAATGTATATCCTTTCCTAAGATATCTCTAAGATAACTATTATCACTATTATGTTACATAAACAGACTTAACTAGACAAGATCAGTACTAACTATAGTACTGCCAGACTTAACTTAGTACTGGCAGACTTAACTATGTCTACCAGACTTAACTCTATAACTACCAGACTTAAGTCTGGTTACAATAATTCCTAACAGATTTATTAAAGCTATGCATGGTGAAGATGGTCTTCTTGGTAATTTTGTTAAGTCCTTCGCTCCCTCTATATGGTTGGATATTATTCGTGATCTGAACAACCTTAAAAATCAAGTTATTGACTTTCTTGGGCTTATTAAGATAAAAATTGGTAATGGCTGTGATACCTCTTTCTGGGAAGATATTTGAAAAGGAGATAAAGCTTTTAAATCCCTTTACCCTCGTGTTTTTAAGCTGGAATCTTGTAAGCATGTAAGTGTTGCATCTAAATTGGCTAACGCCAATGTTTTTCCTCTTACGCGTCTCCCCCTAGAGGAGGGTGTGGAGCTCGAACATACGTTGAACTTATCGAATTTTTTTTGAATGTTAACAGCTTCCCAACAAGAATATAGATGGTTTTGGTCTTTATTCTGGTACAGTTAGAGATTAAAACGTTGCTATAGACAATTTATTGATGATCATTCGCTTCCTAAGGTCTCTTCTAAATTTCGTTGGAGGAAGATTGTCACTCTTAAGGTAAACATTCTCGCTTGGAAAATTAAGCTGAATTTTCTTCCCTCTCGTCTTAACTTATCCAGAAGAGGGTTAGATATTCATTCTATTCTATGTTCGATTTGCGAGAAGTATGCAATATCTACTAATCACTTTTTCTACGTTTGCTCTATGGCGTGTGACATTTATCACAAATTTGCTTCTTGGTGGGATGTTAGTTCTCCTCAAATATCTTCTTATGAGGAATGGGAAGCTTGAATTTCGAGCCTTAATCTTTCTTCCAAACGTAAGTTGCTTATTGAAGGTGTCTTCTATATTGCTTGGTGGACTATTTGGAATTTTCGGAATAAATTAGTGTTTGGTTTTTCCATTCCTTCCAAATCAATTATTTTCGACGACATTGCGGCTCATTCCTTGCAATGATGTAAACATAGTGGTAGATTTAATTTTATCTAGAAAGATTGGCTAAAAAACCTTTCTTTTGTTATTATGTAATCTTTGTTTTTTTAGCACCTTATTAGTTTTTTTAATAAATTCAGTCGTTAAAAAAAATTAAAATAAAGATAAGGAAGTAGAAAGTAACGACTGTGATGGGGCCAATTTACTCTTTCCAGCCTCTATCTTTTTCCTCTTTGTGAGGGACCGTCACGTGTTTCGTCAACATGTATTTTGGCACAATGGCAATATCGTAATCTTAGTCTTATCTTTCATATAAAACAACGCTTTTGCAAAGCATTACAACATGTGAACATACTTAACTTTTCAAAAAATAATAGCGGGGTATTCGTGCGTTGCAAAGGCAAACAAGATAATAGTGATGAACTGATTAACTAGAAAAAAAAAACAAAAATAAACTAATCCGAGTCCGGCCTGATTCATTCGGTTTTCCTCGTTCCGACCGGATCCCACTAAGTTCCTTTCAACGGCTTTTTATTAGCCAGCCGAACTATGGCGACTCCTGGTTCCCGTATGAACTGGTTGGTCCGGCCCGATTTTCAACTATATGAAGCAATGAACTGGACATATAATTGTATGAACTTTATTGTGTTCATTATTTTGTATAATATGTATAATAAATATTAATTTTTTATTTTAAAGGTGTTTTAAAAATAATATTAATTAGTGTATTTACTTATTTATCTAATAATGTAACGCTGTACTTTTTTTAAATGGACTAGGTTAAATTGTCGATTTTATTAGTTCATTGGTTTAAATATCGACGGATCAGAACTTGATCTATAATATATGTATACTTTTCATAACACCCTGATATGCTATGCCGATTCGATATACAAGTTCAATTATTGAACCGATAAAATAAAATGACTCTATTGGGTTCCAGTCTATTAGTCTTTTTGTCTCATTTTTATTGTCTATCTTTTCTTTTTTTATATCTCAAAATAATTGTTCACTAGTAAAAATAATAGTTGGATTTGTTTAAGTTTACCATATTACCCTTATTCTAAATTAATATTTACAAAAATAAAAGAAAATGCTAATTAATTATCAAAGGATAAAATTGTTTTTTCTTTTTGCTTTCGTAAAAACCAAAGCAGTAATTAATACATATTTCTTAAACTGCGTAATTTTGTCTGTACACAATAATATTGAGACGGATTTAGTATTTCATAGCAACAATACTAAAAAATGCAAAAACAATCAATTTTTAACTCTTGGGTTTCGGTCTATTACTTCATATCAACAATACTAAAAAAATGCAAAAACAATCAATTTATACCTCTAAGTAACTACAGATTTATAGTTCTACTAACATGCTATATTGCGGTATTTTTAAAATCTTTTATTTGTTTATTAATTTTTTAAATCAAGCAAATATAATACCAATATTAGTTTATAAATCCAATTTGTTGTTTTACCTAAACTAAACAAATCAGTCACACCTTTTAACTTTTCAATTAAACTTTAAACTTTCCAAATCACAATATATTTATACCAACAAATATAAAATTTAACCTAACACTGAGTGTAGCGAAAATGAAATGACAAAAAAGTTTTGTTAGTTTCATAGAAAAGAAAATGTTTTTGCTGTTTAAAGCAAAGAAAAAAAAGAAAAAAAGTTATGACCCGGTCGAGTTTATTTAATTGGGTCGACCCTAGTCAATGAAAAGCCACCGGTTCAATCCGGTTCCTAAACAAACAAAAACCCGGTCACATCCGGCCCGATCTCCTAACCGGTTTACGGTTCAACTGGTTAAACCAACCGATTCGACACGGGTTTAAAAACATTGCTTCTACACACTATGATGACTTAGTTTATAAACAGCTTTACAATTTGTAAACCTACCATTGTGGATGCAAAGATTTAAGCTCTAATAAAGTAACGCTATAGTTTTAAAACTATTTAGAAGTGCTTATATCATAATAAATAATTATACAGCCGGAGATACGTCAGCCTATGGGGTCACACACAAATACACCGAGATACTACCATTTATAATGTAATTAACGATGTATTAGTCGGTCGCGCGTTGTTGCAGAGCTTAATATATGCTAATTACTATCTATAAATATTTGATACTGCTATATATTCGATAGCATTATTCAGGCTTTTTCATCATCTAAATACGAAATGCTAAAAAATCAAAGTCTACTTATGTACCCACATCGTCTTATGTTCTCCACCTTTCTCTACGTAAGTGCATTATATTAAGACCTATATATAAATGGAAACGTCGAAAATCAACAATTCCACCGAAACATCTGCGAAACAATTCATGCTCAGAATTCCCACACTTACAACACCACTGCCAAGCTAAAGTTACCCATTCCAAACTATTAGCATATTAAAATTGAACACGTACGTGTGCTGCAACCACTATACATGCTGAAATCTTTTTGTTGCGTTATGCACAGATTTCCAACACCAACAACAGCAGTAGTAAGCTAAAAATAAATATCCAAATATAAAAACACATCCAAAACAACTTTTGCAATTCAAAATCAACCTAAAAATACATTTAACACAACATTGCACAATGTTACAAAACAAAATATTAGTTTGTATACGCATCGCACGAAATCTAACACTTATGAACACATATCTATTCCGGGCATCACAAGACAATAACTTCATGTACTTAAAAAATAAGAAGTCATTAATACAACTTATACAAACCATATAATGTAAGCACTGATGATCAAATTGAAGCAAAATTTCATACATAAGAGCTCATTTTCACACAACGCTAGTTTTTTTTAGATACAAACTGTAACTTATCATTTGCAAAACTTAAATAGCAGAATCTAGGCAACACAAAATTTGCAACATTTTCACCAGAGACGGGAAAATCAAAGCACATGACATATCAGACACACGCAATTATTTGTGGCTCTAAATATCAAATAAATATTGCATTAGAAATGACGAAAATCACTTATCATAACTTAGCAGTTTCATATATAACCAAATAACTTTGCGAATACCAATGGCATGATTTTCATGGAACAAATTTACAAGTTATATTGAACGACCTCTATGTGACTCATTGAAAATACTCGTTTGATTACAACAATAAAGTTTTAACAAAAGGACAAAGTTTTAAGAGTTCACAACATAAATGAAAGCAAATTTTTATACATAACCAAACTCTATTAGTAATGCAAAGAAATCTTCGATGAAATGAGTCTGCAAAATGTGACTCTAAAATGATGCTCCAAATGCTATCCATGAGTAAACCTGTAACTAAGGCCTGGAAAAACATGCTAAAACGGGGCAACATAAGTTTGTTAGTTTCATAGGTTTAATGATAAGTAAATAGTGACAAGGACCACAAGATTAACGACTATTAATCACTCACAAGTCACAATATCATAGAAAAGTATTACTATTGGCACTATAAGCTCATGAAACCAGAAGCCTTAAACTTTTTTGTTTTGTACCTTTGTAAATTTCTCCATCGGAGAGCACATATAGTCCCTCCAAATGATTATGCATCCGTTTGAAAAACTAGTCATGCAAGCGCTACAAACCCAAACGAGGGTGTCAACCCAATAGATCTATTCATAACATTTATGCTTACTTACGTAACTAACGGTTCATGATAGTAGGGCCTTAGTGGAATGAGGTGTAACTTAGGTAATACGTAAATGTTTAAAGTAATTGTGTTCATAAAAATAAATGAGCATGTATTATCACCCCATAGTAGTTCAAAATAAGTAAAGTAGGGCTATGAGACTCACCTCAACAAGTGATAGTAACAAGAGTAAATAATCAAGCTTGATATAAACAGTGTGACCTAACCGCGACCAAAATCGACAAGACGCCTTAAGGTCACAGTGATATATTCTATATGCACATGAGTTTTGAGAAGTTATATCACTCATATTAACTTGTGTTAGAGTTTTATAAGGTTTTACTAGTAAGATCCTTATGGAAAAGGGTAAAACATAAACTTTTCTTGTTAAGTTCAAAAAGCATATTCTGCCAAAAATCTTAACTAGACTTTGGAAAGCCATAACTTCCTCAATTCTGTATGGATTTTAATGAAACAAATTCTGGAACTTAGAGGTGATAACTACCTAGCTCAGGTTAGCAACTGATAGCAACTTGTGACATTTTTAACTAATTCTAAGTTTATTGAGTTGGTTTTATAAATGTCGTGCCATTTTTATGTGCTAAATGTTCATTTCCGTAGGAACCCTTGCTTACAAACGTATCTTTGACCTATGTCTTTATTTACATGTCGTTTACATGGTCAATGATATAGGGGAGCCGGAGGGTGGGGGGATCGGGGATAGGGTTGGGGGGAGAGTGGGGGGGGGGTGGAGAGGTGTCTCACTTGTGGAATCGTAAGGGGGGGGGGGTGAATATGTTTCCATTTAAAAACTTTAAATCTTTCGTATCAAATCACCAATCAAGTTAGACGCAATATGATAGTGTTTGATAATAGATTTACAATAACTAGCTCATATCATAAAAATACAAGTACAACCACAATATTAACTACAAAGTACTACACAATCACAATTAACACAATATACGCAACAATCCACATAATGCAAATATAAAAGTAAAGCGATAAATGTAAATATATAAGTAAAGTGAAAGATAAAAGAAAATAAAAACCAAACATAGTGATTTATAGTGGTTCGGTAATGAAGCTCCTATTCGCCCTACTCTACTCCTCGAGTATTCAACTCGAGAGTTACTTCACTAGTCAACAAGCTCCCTTTACGGCGGAGAAAACCTTACATCGTTGCTTATATTATTTTCCGACACTAAGCTAAATGTTGAGTCCTTCTTCGGGTACAACAAAACCCATTATGTTTTATGGTCCAAATAATAAACCTTGTGTTTTAAGGCCTAAACACACATAAACCCATGGTCGCTTACCAGTATTTTCTGAACATTAAAGCTAAGATGTCCAGTCTAAATCTAGCCTATAACTAATCTACCACCCTTTAAAACTCTCGTTATGCATTATGATGCAACATAACAAACCTTGTGTTTATGGCCTAAACACATAAACCATCTAACATATAATCTATATGACAATATTAAAAGATGAGATCTATGACAAAGTATTCAAATAGATACAAGTTCCTAATCTAAACATCAAGAACCTTTCTATACAACCTGAATCTACATATGACATATCAGTGATCAAATGTGTAGAATATGCAATATCACACAATAATGAAGTAATTTCGCTCGGATTTAGAGAGAAAAAGAAATGAAAGGCTTTTCTAGAGAGAAAAACAATGTAATATTAGATTATGAGAAAAACCAACACCCTTCATGGAAGGAGAGGATTTATATACTTCTTACAACCATGGTTGGGGCGTGTAACCCATGGATAGTCCATGGGTTGGCCCGTTTCCTTTCTTAACTTAATAAAACATTTACTGCGAGCTATGACTTAATATATTAGAAGTGACCGAGACTTTTCTGTATTCTAACAATATCCCCCTAAGGGAGGTCACTCCAATTCACAATGATCATAATCCTAGCATTCTATGAATGACTTCATTCTTGCTCGTAGTCTTTATCTTTATCTTGTGAAATATGTAATGATCTTTAGACTTTAGGCTCGAGCTTGTTCCTTCAGCTTGACTTGCATGTGATCTTGAGCTTCTTTGAGATCATCAGCCATACATCATCTCTTATCATCTTCTTGTAATCTTTTTTCTTCTTGTGATCTTTGGACCTTCGGACCAACATGCTCATACTTCTCTTTATCTTGAAAGCTTTGTCTCCTTTGAAATGCTTTATCTTGAATACTTCTTGACTTCAAGGAAGATTTTTGGGCATCAGAGTAGCAAAAGACTTTGTATCATGTACTTGAGCTTTCATCATATATTTACATTTGTTGCTCGAGTATGAGCATGTGGCTATGAATTTGACTCGTCATCGGTTAACTGTTGCCTCCGTCAGGAAACCTGCATGAATGGGTTAGTGATAAACAACATATATGGACGAGAGTGTCTTTGTCACTTCGTTCTCATTACCGAAGCGTCTCAAAGCAGACAACACGGTATAAGTGAACCGGTGAGTTACTGTCTCAATGATTGAATCAAAAATTCATTTGAAAATTAATCAATGTGTCACTTGCTAAAGTGGTTTTGCAACATATGGTTTTATGCATTTCAAAATTCTTCAATCGTCAATTCATAGTCTGGACTGAATCGATATCCAGTGTCACAAGTTTGATCCATGTAGGATCTCACAAGTCACCTATTGCAGAGCTTGTTTGATGTTGGCTCTGGAAGGATTTTCATCGTCAGTGTGAATACTTAAGTATCACTTTGATGTTCTAGCAATATCACAAGGATAATGCGTAGGACTCTTAAGATATTACTTTGTTTTCACAGATAATGAATAACAAGTATATTAGAGTAGTGTCCTAATGAGATGTATTGATGATCTCTTATTGGCTCTAGACTCAATAGTGCATTTTAGTTATAGTAATCGAAGGATGGAGTAGACTGCCACCTTTTCAATACCAACTAAATCGGAGTGAGAAAGTCGATAGAAATGTGTTTATCTCAGTGAGAAAATGATACAACAGTCTTTCGAGAGACCTTGAATGGCTAGGGAGGATTGTGCATTGCATCACTGGGTCCATGATGTCTATCTTCAATACTAGGCAATAGCTTAGTGTTTCTGATAACATATGTGTTAACCCGGTTTCTTCCTTAGTGTAAGGAGGGCTTCTTTCTTTTCACCCTTTATCTTTACATCTCTTTTTTATTATTCAACCCCTTCAATGCTTACCAAGACTTCATAACTAGCACCTTGTTGGGTTTGTTCTAGTACTAGCTCTATCTTAGTTGGCATTATCTCTTTTTCTCACTTTACTCCTTTTATCAAATCATACCTAAGGACTTCTATTCTATCTAATGAAATGTTCATGGGTAGATCCCTCTGGTTTTGGCTAGATCATGGAACAAATACCTAACCTTAATAACCTTATAACTCTATAGAATTAAGTACATGGTCGGTCTTTTAGTATTTCCACAGTAGCCATTAAAATCTTTTGAACAAATCAATCAAGGTACTAGTGATATTAATCAAAACTTTTTATACCTTGATGTTTTACATTTCAGAAATGCTCCCCCTCAACACGTGCATCGATAACCAAAAGAGTTTTGCATAGTGAGGGAGGAGACAACACATTAGTCTATTCAGATCACATCTTTACAAGTTTCATATATTTTAATCACATTTTCTCCCCTCATCAAAAATGTCAAATCTCTTGATATTTTGGATATCAATTGATTCAAATATGTTTGAAAAACAGTTTGGGGAGAAAAATGTTTTGATTATTAGCAAGCCTTATGATAACGCCTAAATTATATATGTTTTTGGCGACGTTATTTATATATATTTTATCATTTCTCATGAACATTTGGTACTTAATAGCATGAAATATGTGCAGGTTTACTTGAAGACATCGAGTGCTCAAAATGATTAAAGATCCAAGTGTTTTATGCTCTTCGAAAGACAAAAGTTAGAAGAAAAAAGAAATGATAAAAGGGCCCAAAAATTCCAGAATGAGGACCGCACAATCTTTTTATGTGTGCCCGCCACATATCTTAAAAACCAACGAATTAAATGAAGCCATTAAAGACATGAAGTGCTCTGGTTTTCCAAGAATGTATGCCGAACTTTCCTTCAAAGCATTAATGGCATTATTCCACCGACATAGCTAAGTAAAGCCCACACTTTTTATAAGTCACGAACTTCGACCGCCTAACGCAGCCTATAAATAAGAGAACGGAAATCAGCCTTTTCAACACACCTTCTATACAATTCCTCTCCATACCAATTCTCTCTAAATCTATGGGAGTTTAAGTATGAAGAAAATCCCGTCGAAGACTGAAGAACATTATAGTAATTAGTTATATAAGCGTATATTTGATTCGTCGACTTAGTAACGAAGGGTTGTGTTCAATCCAATACGTCAATCCGATTATTGTATGTTTCTTGATTCTCTACTGTACTTTGTTATGAACACCATAGCCATGAGTGGCTAAGCTCCTTATGTCTACTCGATAATGTTAATATAATAAATAAGTATTTGGTGTCATTACGATCTTATTTAATCTTAAGGTTATGTTGAAATCCTATAGTGTCTAATCTTATCAACTTTGATTGTATACACATAACGGTATAGGTCGAAAGACCCGTTGTGTTCTATATTGTTTTAAAGATTTGTCTACGGTCTTTATCGTTTGGTTGGAGAAAACCGCTTACGTTATTTGATAAACAAAATAGATTTGACATAATAGTAACTTGATTATTTGTGTGACGCATCTGATTAAGTTAACTAATATAAGTCTTAAGTTAAAACAAGTTAATTTGTGAAGACGTTTTTTGACGAAAAAACATTTTTGTATGTTAAGTCCTAAAAATCGAAGATCGTAATCATTACTATTGCTTATGAATTATATGAAACTAACCGAGTAGTCATTCTCCCTTATTATTGAATCCATCATCAATCATATATCATCTAAAAAAGTCTTTAAGTTTTGTCTTAAAACTTTTGATTATACGAACATAATCAAATACCTGTGGACGACCTGGTCTTACCTAAAATATTATACTATCTACGTGGGTTATACTTTTACCTGTGTGTTTCCACTTAATAATCGGTAATTCTAGTCTTATAAATTTAAAGCTTTGGAAATATATCAAAGTTTTTGACGCCATTGCCAGGGATTTTAAAATGTTCTATAATCATCTCTTGTTATCTTTTAAAAAAAATTAATCGCTTTTTCCTCCTAAAAATCAATCTGCTTGGTTGCTGTAACTCTCGTTGCAGGAAGTGCACTACACTTTCTGCAGTCAAACATTTTTTTCTCTTAAAAACGTTCTCTAAATCATCTAACAGTTCACTTGAGAGTAGACACTGCTTCAACTTAGAAATTTATCTGAACCCATTATCTGACCTGAACGTCCCCTGAAATCGTAGACATTCCGTACGAACGACACAGGAGAGGTCCCTTTCAAACGAAGAGACGAACGACCAGCACAACCAAGAAGTTTATACCTTCCCATTCTTGAAATCAACTATTTCCATCACTTTCTTGATATCCTTGAAAAGTACAACCCAATGGATGACGAACCCATGTGGGCTGCTGACCGTGTTGTCGCTCAGACTCCCAGTCCCGCAATTACCATTGCGAAAACCGCAAACGAATTCGCCATTAAGGGTAACCACTTGACTCTCGTCAAAGTAAACCAATTTAATGGTAGACCAAAAACTGATCCGCACAAACAAATTCATGAATTTCTTGGAATATGTGATATGTTTAAATATAGAGACATCGAATATGAAGTCGTCCGCCTAATGATGTTTCCCCTATCACTCACGAGTGAAGCAAAATCTTGGCTTGACGAACTCAATGAAGGAACCATCAAAACATGGGATGAACTTCACAAAGTTAAACAAATTAATTTGTGAAAACGTTTTTTGACGAGAAAACCTTTTTATAAATTGAACAACCTCGAATCTAAGATTGTAATCATCACCATTGCTAAGGAATTATATGAAACTATCCGAGTAGTCATCTTTCTCATTATTGAATCCAGCACAATTTATCTTGAAAATGTTAAAGTTTATTTCACTACGATTATTCGAACACAAATCAAATCCCTGTGGACGACCTGGTCTTACCTAAAATATTATACTACATACGTGGGTTATACTTTTACCCATGTGTTTCCATTTAATACTTGGTAATTCTAGTCTTATAAATATAAAGCTTTTGAAACACATCAATGATTAAAAATAAATCAACATTTACCATGTGAGAGTAGTTGAAAGTCCCTATCTTGTAATGTCAGGGGAAGGAGGGGGCGTTACTATAATAGCCACAATGATGTATCTTAACTGGAATTTTTTTTGGTAACATACATGTAAAAACTAAAACACATTTCAAAACCAAGGATAAAAACTTAGAACAACCCATAGTCATAATCTATCCAAAGGCAATATCATAAAAATCTTTTATCATGGTCTTAGCAAAATAACTCAAGAATCTCTAATTGCCGTAGCTGGTGGTATTTTCCTCTATAAAACACCAAACCAAGCTTATCAACTCCTCGAAGACAAAGTCTTACTCAAGCTCGATTGGGCTAAAAATAAAAAAATCTAAACCTTCTCTAAAGAAAATTGTTGGTTTCGCCGATGAAGGTAGCAGTAATTCCGATACTGATAAAATTATGGCACGAATGGATGCCACGACCATGAAAATGGACGCTCAGTACAAAGAATTCTAATCTCGTTCAAAACAACCAAACCCAAAAGGTAGCTCATCCAAACCTTATCAACCACCGCAAGCTCAAAATGAGCATGTAAATGTCGTATTTACGCGAAGTGGTAAATCCTATGACCCACCTATCAACCCAAATGATAAGGAAAATGATTTTGAAACCCCTATCAATTTCTATAGTGAGGATGAAAAAGAAGAATCTACACCTTATCTAAAATCTTAAACTCCCAAACCTGTCAAAGAAACTTCAATGCCTAAACCATACAAACAAAAAATTTCATATCCTCAACGCCTTAGGAAAAAGAAAATGGAAGCCCAATATGGTAAATTTCTCGACATGATTCGAGCCGTTTGAATCAACGTACCTCTTGTCGATGTTATAGCAGGAATGCCAAACTATGGCAAATTTCTCAAAGAACTCGTAAGCAATAAGCACAAGCTTGAAAAAATCTCATCCGTTTTCCTTAGCGATGAAAGTTCTGCCATGATTCAAAACAAAGTTCCACCTAAACTTGGAGACCTCAAAAGTTTTCTTATTCCATGTAACTTCGACAAAGCTTTCTAATGTAATCCTTTAGCCGACCTTGGTGCTAGCATTAATCTCATGCCGTATTCCTTATACGCCAAATTATCTCTCAAAACTCTCAAACCTACTAAAATGAGCGTATGGTTAGCCGACTGATCATTCCAACACACTATTGGAATAGCTGAAAATTTGCTCGTTGAGGTTGGTAAATTCACCTTTCTTGTGGATTTCGTTATTCTCGAAATGGAAGAAGACAGTAAAGTTCCTCTAATCTTAGGGAGACCTTTTCTCCACACTGCCGATGCAGTGATCCGAGTTAAACAAAAACAACTCAATCTTATTGTCGGGACTAAATGAATGATCTTTCACGTCAATTATGCGATGAAACAATCCTATTCATATGACGTTACATGTTTCAGTATTGACGTTATTGACGAAATCTTAGAAGCAGATTTCAATGCTCTACTCGATGAAGGAAGTAAAATCCTTCATTCGATCAAAGGAACTATTCTCGAAGAAAAACTCTTTGCTGAATTCGATGAATTCATGGCTATTCTAAATCTGACACTGAAGAACGGCCATTCGAAAAGATCACCTTTAACATCTATTATAAGATCAAGACATCTCTTGAAGAACCTCCTTCGGATCTTGAATTGAAACCTCTTCCTAATCATCTCGAATATGTATTCTTGGAAGAACCCTTTTTTTTCCTGTAATCATATCATCCCAACTTTCTGAGCAAAATAAGAATAAGCTCATCTCTGTTTTAAAAAGACACAAGCAAGTCTTTGCTTGGAAAACTACAAACATTCCTAGAATCTGTTCATTTTTTTGTAAACATAAAATACAATTTTTAGATGACCAAAAACTAGTTGTTTAAAAACAAAGACGATTAAATCTGAACATGCAAGAAGTTGTTAAAAAGAGATCGTTAAACTTCTCGACACTGGTATTATATATCTAATCGCCGATAGCCCTTGGTTAAGTCCTATCCACTATGTACCCAAGAAAGGTGGTATTACAGTAGTCACAAACTAAAAAGATGAACTTGTCCGAGCAATAACCATTACGGGTTGGTGAGTATGCATCGATTATCATAAACTCAATGAAGCAACCAAAAAGGACTACTGTCCTTTGCCATTCATGGATCAAGTGTTAGAAAGACTCGCAGGAAATAAATATTTCTGTTTCCTTAATGGTTTTTATGGATATTTTCAAATACCAATCGATCTTATGGATCAAGAAAAAACAACCTTCACATGCCCCTTCAGAACATACGCTTACAGGCGAATGCCTTTCAGTTTATGTAATGTTTATGCTATTTTTCAAAGGTGCATGTTGGCTATCTTTCATGACATGATCGAAGAATCAGTGGAAGTATTCATGGACGATTTCTCCGTCTTTGGAGACTCCTTTGATAACTGTCTAAATAACCTCGATAAAATGCTTCAACGTTGCAAAGATGCAAATCTTGTCCTTAAGTACGAAAAATGTCACTTTATGGTTAAAGAAGGAATTGTGCTTGGACACAAAGTGTCCGGTGCAGGCCTTGAAGTTGACAAAGCCAAAATCGACGTAATCTCTAAGCTTCCACACCACTAATGTCAAAGGCATTAGAAGTTTTCTGAAACATGCCGGTTTCTGCCTATGTTTCATCAAAGACTTCTCGAAAATTACCCGTCCCTTAACTAAGTTGCTTGAATAAGATACTCTATTCGAATTCAATGATGAATGTCACAAAGCATTCAATTCATTAAAAGAAAAACTCACATGTACTCCTGTGATCGTAAGCCTAAATTGGAACCTATGATTTGAGCTTATATGTGATGCAAGGGATTTTGCAATTGGAGCGGTCTTAGGTCAAAAAGTTGGAAAACACTTTCAGCTCATCTATTTTGCAAGCGAAACCCTTAATGCAGCTCAACCAAAATATACGGTTACTAAAAAAGAACTGATGGTTAAAGTCTTTGCATTCAATAAATTCTGACCCTATATGATATTATCCAAAACAATTATCTACACCGATCACTCAGCTTTGAGACACATATTCAAAAAGCAAGATGCTAAGCCACGTCTTATACGTTGGATTTTGCTATTGCAAGAATTTGATATCGAAATAGAAAGACAAAAAAGGTATAGAAAATGTTGCCATCGACCACTTATCTCGAATTGATAATGATGAGACAAGTGATGACAGTGATGTCGACGATAACTTTCCTGGAGAAACTCTTATGGAAATAACTACAAATGATACACCATGGTTCGTAGACTTTGCAAACTATTTACTGGGAGATATTATACCTAAAGGGATGACGTACCAGCAAAGAACAAATTCTTCTCTGACCTTAAAAACTACTTTTGGGAAGACCTTTACCTTTTCAAAGTATGTTCAGACGGTATGATTAGACGTTGTGTATAACAACCCAAAATGTTCCTCTATGTAATTATCCATCTATTAAATTAGATGCAATTTTCCTCAGTTTAATTTCCATCTATTAAATTAGATGCAACCATTTTCATGAAAAGATTTTTGTTTTATACCATCCATGATGTAACGTAACTTACATTACAAAAGTAAACGTGCTCACGCAACCTACCAATGCCAACTTTATAAATGTTTATGTCAGGTAAACATTCTAATATGTCAAGTAATATGTTCTAAAACCCATATGTTATCTATTTAGCGTACAATTCAAAACGTTATTATAAAACGAACTTTATACGTTAACATTAATATCAAACCCCGATTACATGTAATGTTTTCATTCAATACAAATGTACAAGCTAATAAGGCATGTGTACAAGTTATCAATGCATGAAATTCAAATACCTTTTCTCTCCAAAACCCTAGTACAACACCATTAAGCTAGAGTACAAGTCGATTAAGCACGAGATTCAAATTTAACTATTTCCCTCCAAACTAATATACACCATTCGTACCACTCTTTAAGGCTAAGTTACTACTCTCAAATGCACAACATTTGAACTAGTTTACCCTCCATTTCACTCCACACACTCGGCAAAACCCTAAAAACCTAACCCGAAAACCCTAAACAACCCGATACCTCTAAATTAATTTCTAACCAAGTTTAAACCAAGCCAAAACCTAGCAAGAATACTCGACCATGATGCACCACCTTGCCTACCACCTTGTCACCACCTTGCACCCCAAGTAAACCTCCTTGTCACCTCCTTGGATAGCCAAACCCCTTCCAACCTCTCAACACCTCTCTAAGCTAGTCCTTAGCCTCTAATAGTCACACCTAGCTAAACCTTGATCACTAATCTACATAACTTGGCCATCACTCTTCTTAACTTGGCCACCACTCTAAGTTTCTAGCCTATATATACACGATACATGCATACTTTCACAATTCACCATTTAAACTAAACCCTACCTTAAAATCATGTTCTAGCAAAGCTAAGGAAAGGAAGAAAAAGGTCTTTAAGCTATTTTGGAACCAAAGGATAAGAAAAGAAGAGTTCTTGATTCATCTCCAAGTTTTCGGGTTACACTTCATTATTTTTGACCCATATCAAGCCATTTTCGATCCGTTCAAGCTCTAGTAAGCCTCATAACTTGTTTTATAAGCTCTTGTCATATTTTAGATCATGTATAAGCTTTGATATAATCATTTGTTCAAGTTAAACTCTTTTGGAAACCCTAAGTCTACTCGTTTGGTTTTCCTAAACCAAACGCACCCCTTAAAACCCTAAAAAGCTATATTCGTAAACCCTATAAGCTAGTCCTATAAGCTGTTCTAATAAGCTCTTTTATCATTTTTATAAGCTTAGAATCTAACCCTAAAAGCTCAAAACCACCGGGTTAAAATTTCAAAACCAAACACACCCTTTTTGAGTTATCAAGCTCATAAGCTCATTTTATAAGCTATAAGCTTATTAAATCTTCAAAACCAAAATTATTTTAGCTTATTATGATAAGCTATATGCTGCAAATTAATTTTGAGATTAAAAATACAAAGAATATGAATTTTAGACTAGAAATGCAAATCGTTTTATGCATGAGGGGTATATATTGTAACTTTTGAAATTATTAAACTTCCGGGCAAAAAATGTAATTATTCTAAAGTTAAACTACATGGGTTTATTTTGCCAAACTCTAAAGTTAAAGGTTAAATGTTTTAAAAATATAAATAAGGATTTAAATTGTAAAATATATATACCAAGGGTATATATTGTCATTTTCAAATTCTTAAGGGTATAAAATGTGATATTTTTATATTTAATAACAAAAATATATTTAAACGTTATAAAACTCGATTTTATTAAAGCCCGACACATTTGTCGTTATCATTCGTCGATCGAAACACTATAAAATAATTATGTTATATATTTAACATAATTTATCATCCACTAATTTTTGAAAAAACTTAAAAAGATAAAATCCTATCACTTAAACTATAACATATCACGTTACTAGGAAATTTCATGTGAGGGGCTTTCATTTGGGTAGACGTTTTGACGAGTTGCTGGATTTACGATTTAAAGTGTCCTAGGTCCTCAAACGTTCACTACATGACCTCTGGATTATGATAGCCCGAACAGTGATACGATGTTTTCACAAACTAATAAACCAAAATCATTTACGTTAAAATTTATGAAATAAAGTTTTGAAACAATCAAACTAAGACTTGACATATTACCCCAGGTTGCGTGACGAGGCTGTTTATTTCCAATTGAGTCACTTTTTACGTCAATCAACTACCTTATCAAGGTGAGTTCATAGTCTCACCTTTACATGTTTTCTAAACTTCGTGGGGAGATACATGCTATAAACATGAATACAAGTATTTTCAACTGTATGCTATCCTGATATATTATTACCTAAGTACCTCCATTTGCCAAAAGACCCTACTATCATGAACCGTTAATTACTTTGCGAAGTAAACGCGAATGCCGTGAATAGATCTATTGTGATTGAACTCCCCCGTCCAGGTTCTGGTACATACATGGCCAGCGGACGCATTTTATTTGAGGAACTCTGGGTGTTTGGCAAAGCACCCGCTGGGGAAACAACTTATGAATAACATTTACTTAAGGCTTTGGTGTCATGAGCTTAGTGCAATAATATAATATTGTTTTCCATGATAATTGTAGTTGTACAATTATTACCACTTATGATGACTTGTATTTAAACATTTTATTACAAACACTGTGAATTTCACTCAATCTTTGTGTTGACCTTTTTAGCATGTTTATCTCAGGTAACTACGCAAACTATGGCACGGAGTGGCACTGGACTTGAGAACGTCTAAACTTGTTATCATTCTAACTTTATGTTTTCAATGTATTTTGGGACCTCCTTTTGTAAAAATCTGATATATTATTGAATGATAACTAAATTTTCCACAGCGTCTCTTTTGAGTCGTTTTCTATGATTATGATTGTTGATTCATGAAGTAATACCCCCAATTTAGCTTCCGCTGCTATGTGAAATATCAGGGTGTTACAGATTGGTATCAAGAGCCAGGTTATAGAGAACAAGGTTAAAACCTAAACCATAACTATTTTCCATCTAAGAAAGTCCTCTGTGCCACTACATTTCCTGAATAGTATGTAAAGATACATAACTATTATATAAATAACTTATGTTATTTCCACTGGGTGGTTACAGAATTATGTCTACTCCTGACTATATCTACCCTATTATCTTCCCATCTGATTCTGATGTTGAGGATGCTTTTTCCTCTACAAATGCTCCAGACTATACCCCGGCTTCACCGGACTATTCCCCAGCCTCACCGGGAAACACTTCTTCTGACCCTTCAGAGGATTTCTCTAAGGATATTTTAGCCTCGCTAACTATCTCACCTTTCCATGATGATCCGTATATGAAGGTCATGCAAGCATATAATGCTACTAATAATGAATCACCTATTCCACCACCACGAGCTCCTATTGCTCCACCAACTGTTTTGCCTACATCTCTAGTGTTACCACCATCACCACTATTTGATCCCCAAGATTTCTTTCTTCCCGAGGAGATTTTTCCACCTCAGAAACGAGCCCGTTTCCTATCACCCTTCTCTACTGATTCCTCTGCCCCACCTCTTATATTTGAGATTGGAGAGAGTTCTCATGTGACATGTCTGGAGCGCCATGAGGAACATGTCAATGCTATTCTGAATCACTTAGATGAGCTCCCTCTTGAGCGCATTGAGCACATGGAAGATAAAATAGAAGGTCTTGGTAATGGTCAAGTAATCATATAGCAAGATTTTGACCAACTAGAAACCGAACTTCAAGAAGCCCGTACCCAGATTGCTGGATTTTAGAGAAAGCAAATAGGACATGACGACGAGTATGTTCTTGCTTATGTCAGGATTTCGACTCTAGAAATGATCATCGAGGATATCCAGGTTCGCCACCGATCAGATATGAAGAGTCTTCTGGAAAAGATCCATGAACTCAAGAACCACAAGGGAGGACCACCAGACTACTAGACTAGATCCTTGTCATTTACAGCTTTTGTTTAGAATCCAACCACGGGATGTGTGGCATAAATAATGACACTTGTCAAATTTTGGTTATGTAAAATATGTAGACAACCTGTTTATGACATAATGAAGTTGTGATTCCATTATACCTCGCTGTTTCATGATACTGATTTATGTATGTCATGGTTATCTATCTTATACCCTATGTTAAGGTTATTCATGTATCGTATCTTTATGTATCTAGGTTATTATGGCTCTCTTACCACCAGGTTTTCTCGAACCTTTGTATCCGGATATGATTGATGCTCAAGATATTGAACATATAATCCCACCTACACCACCTAGAGACACCGAGCCTCCTGTTGAATCACCTATATTATAATCTTTGTTTTCATCAGTTAGATCTTCATCACCAATTAGGTCAACTACACCACCACCAGACTATCCCTTTGATGAGTCTATCTTTGTAGAGTTAGATAACTCATTATGGATCATACCGCGACCACTGGAAAGTAAACCAGTCCCTGAGAAACCTAATGAGTCAGATGCTTGTTAGAGTGTTCATCTCTGGAAGTCTTAGATTCTAAAATTTTCCGTTATATCCTACAATGTAATATCAAAGAATGTGTATTTCTTTGTTAGAACTTGTATCAAATAAGTATCTATGTCAAATGATTTCAATACCACTATGTACGAAAATTTTGACAATAACTTGTAATATGACTATATCATTGTATGGATTCTTATCTTGTGTTGTCTTGTAAATGTTGATAGAATGGCTCCCAAGAGGACATCAGCATCTGCAGCACCAGCCATGACTCAGGCCGCCATCAGGAAACTAGTTGCTGATAGTGTTGCCGCAGCTCTAGAAGCACAAGATGCTACCATGGCAAATGCTGACAACACTAGGGCTGTAAACGAACTGAACATTCAGTGAACATTTCGTGAACCGTTCGGTAAAAAGTTCGTTTATGTTTGTTTATTTATTAAATGAACGAACATGAACAACATTTTTATGTTCGTTTAGTTAAATGAACGAACATGAACAAAAATCTTGTTCGTTCATCTATGTTCGTGAACGTCCGATTATTCATTCGTTTAAGATCGTATATATGTTTATGATCGTCTATCTAATCTTTTTCATTATATAGTTTTAAAATTGTTTTATTTAAACAAATTAACACTTATAAAACACAATATGGTGTATATTATTGTGAATTTTATATTTATTTATGTCTGATCGTTTATGTTTGTTCGTTTATGTTCGTTTAGTGTCTAAATGAACGAACATAAACGAACATGAACAACCTTATTTCTTAATAAACGAACATGAACAAGAAAATTTGTTGGTTTAAGCGATCGTGTTCGGTTATTTGTCCGGCTAAAATTAAATGAACGAACATGAACAAGGCTCCGTTCGTGTTCGTCTGGTTCGTTTACAGCCCTAATGCTTCAATTACCCTCCAACTTTGAGGAAAGCTATAAACCAGATAACTTTCATCAATGCAAAATCAACCTATTTTATTATGATCACAATTGTACAGAGAAAATTTTGGTTTATTACATTACTTGCATTGCCAATATCTCAATATGCAATGTAACTTGCATAACTAAAGTAGACAAGCTCACGCAACCTATCTATGGCCATCCAATCTACATATATGTCAAGCAAACATCATAACATGTCAAGTCAATATCATCATATCATTATTACAAAGTACATTATATCAAAACGGGCTTTAAACCGTTATCGTATACCTCTAAACCCTAATTCCATGAAAGGTTAACATCTAAAGCAAATGTACAAGCTACTAAAGCATATATACAAGTCATATAACATCTCATTTGAATATACATTTCCCTCCAAAATAAGGTATAAGTCCTTTAAAGCATAATGTATAAGTCATTAATGCATGATATTCAAATATACTTTTACCTCTGTTTTCCCAAGGAATCTTGTATAATCCATCAAGTACAAGTTACAAACAAGTCATATACTTCATTTACATTCTATAATCATCCTCATTTCATAAGATTTCATGAAATGAAACTAGAAATCCCTACCTAAGAATATACTAAACCATGACACGTTTCTTCGATATTTATACCATTTAAAACTTCCCACCCAACACTCCATAATAAGTTGTAATAACTTAATTTACAACATTACCAATCATATTCAATCATTATTTCATCATTTCATTGTAAGTATACAAGAAATAAATCCAAGAAACCCTAAACGTGCCCTAATTTGACTTTGGACCCATTTACTCGTTTTCACCCATTTTAAACCCGAACCACCTATCAATTCTTGTTAGTAACTCTTAGACCATGTCTTATAAACCTTAATCTATCATTACAAGTCAAATTTACACGAAATCTAAGCATAAAAACTCAAATCGTGCCCTAACCTACTTCAAATGAACCCGTATACACTTTTCTTTCTTTTTGACCCATTTCAAGAGTTTATATTGCATCCAAGCACCTTGATGATACACCTCCTTCATACCTAAGCTGCTTACAAGCACCTTAACTCATCACATGGCCTTAAAAAGCTCCACATCTCTTCCTTTTGCACCATATAAGCCGCGGCACCACAAGGACTCAAACAACACATCAAAGCTAGTTTCTAGACCTCAAGACTCATCATGTATCTTCACCACATCACCCTATAGCTGCTCCACATGTCTTAACCAGATCTCTAAGCACCCTTGGCCTCCAAGGTGAAATTCGAGTATAAATAGGGGTGCATAACCCTTCATTTCAACTCATCCCCCACCTCTTCTTCTATAATAAATCATAGCAGCATTCCTTTACTCAATAAGTTCTTAATAGGTCATAATAAGTCTCAAGAACAGAAGTGAAGCAAAAGAAACCAAGAAAAGAAGCCCTAGAGTCGTTATTCTAGGCGTACGAAGCTAAAAGTCCCGATTTTGACCCGTTTCCAAGCTATAAGCTCAAACCCAGGTTCTGGATATTCCACTTCTGCTCCTACACTCTTATAATGTTCATGTGCTCCTAAATAAACTCTTGTTAAAGTTTTATAACTCAATTCATGCTCATTTTCCATTTTGATCCAAAACCGTACACCCGAAACCTTAATTTCATGTTTTTCGTAAATCTAAAAGTTATAATGATAAAACGTTGTTATAATATATCCTAACATGCTTAACTAATATTATTATAACTACTTTATTGATTATTGAAGGAATTTGAAATAAAAACCTACGCGTTTTCATTATAAAACCCTAATTCGACCTGTTTTGATTTCTAGCTTAACGAATCGTTAATCTGAACTTTCGTTAAGTTAAACCTTCATATTTTAGCTTATATTAATAAGCTATAACCTGTAAATGTCTTTTGGAATGTTAAAATAAGCTTGCATGCCAATTCGGACTTGTTTTGTAAATATTATCCATGTAAGGGGTATATATCGTAACTTTCTGAAACTTATAACTAAAAGGACTAAAAATATCATTTTATCAAAGTTATAACTACAGGGGTCTATTATGTAACTTTCCAAAGTGTAAGATTTAATGTGTACTCTTTTCTAACTTGTAGGACAAACTGTAAAAGTGCAAACTCCCAAGGGTATATTTTGCCATTTTCATTCTCAAGGTCTAAAATGTAACATTTTGAAAAACTATAAAAATAGTTCAAAACATTTTACAAGTCATAACTTTAATTATACGCTTCTTCGTGCTTAATCATTTTCCAGATATTGATCAAAACGCTTAAAACCGTTATATCATATCACAATACTAGGAGCTTCATATAAGTGGTTTCATCTTGGTTAATACGTTCTGACTGAGTTGTTGGGTTTACGCTTTAAAGTGCCCTAAACTCCTCAACGTTATAATAATGACTTTAAATTATGTGGCCCGAACGTGATACAATAATCCAAAAACTTTCCAATCAAACTCATAACAATATTAGACTCTCTGAACCAAAGTTCTAGAGTACAATCTTCCTAAGACTTGACATATTTACTCAGGTTGCGTGACGTGGCTGTTTACTATCATTTTGCTATATCAACCTTCCCTGTTAAGGCTGTGATAGGTCTCAGCTTTTCATTTTGGGAATATTTATTACAAATACCTATCAGTAAAAGTGCTAACCTTGCCTTTACTTATTTAACATTGGTTTTTTACCGGGAGGGGGACACATGCTTGTTTACAAACTCTTTTACATACTCGTTTATCTTATAACAATGTGATTACTTTTCAAAGACTTAGTGAGTTCATAGCCTCACTCTTAATCTCTTTAATGATTTCATAAACCCGTAAGGGGGATACATGCTATAAATTATGAATACAAGTGTTTTTCCAGACTATATGCTATCCTAATATACCATTATAACTAATGTCTAAGTTACTTTATGCCAAAAGTCCCTCATTATCATGGACCATTAATCACTTACGGGTGAACGTGAATATTGTGGATAGATTTATCGGGATTGACGAATCCTGTTTGTGTTAGCCGGATAGGTAACCAAGCACACTATATTTGAATTTCATTTGCTATAATGGAAAATTACTACACCGAGGACCATTATTCTCTCACTCTCTATTATATTATATATTTATCACATCAATTTCTAGACAACACCAATAGGAACACCCATCAAAGTGAAACTCATGTAGTAAGAAAATGTAGCTACAAAGAGTTTATGAGCTGCCAACCTTTCAATTTCAAAGGTACGAAAGGTGTTGTTGGTCTCATCCACTGGTTTGAATGAACTGAGTTGGTATTTTCCCGTAGCATCTGTATTGAGGACTGCAAAGTGATATTTTCTACTGGTACTCTAACTGAAGAAGCTTTTTCCTCGTGGAATTTATTCGCCCAACCTATTGGAATAGAGGAAGCTTACAAAATTCACTAGTCCGAATTTAAAAAGCTCTTAATAAAGAAGTATTATCCCCGAACTGAGGTTAAGAAAATGGAAGATGAATTTTACAATCTGACTGTAAAAGGAAATGATCTCAAGACTTACGTTAGAAGATTTTAGGAATTGGCAGTTTTATGCCCAACTATGGTGCCAAATTCTGAGAAACTCATGGAAGACTTCATTAGGGGATTACCCAAAAGTATTGAAGGAAATGTTACCGCTTCAAAGCCTCAAACTTTGGAGGAAGCCATTACCATAACCCAGAGGTTAATGGATCAGGTAACAAAGCACAATTCTGTGCAAGGAACTAATGATCACAAACGAAAGTTTGATGACAGAGGAACCTTCACCAATAACAACTACCAAAATAACCATAATAACAACAATAACAACCGCAACAATGATCACCACCAACAACATAATAGAAGGCAAGAAACCGTCAAGGCTTATGCTGTCACCCCAACTGAAAATAGTAGGTATACCGAAAGCCTTCCCTAGTGTAAGAAATGCACCCTGCATCACACAGGACCTTGCACTATCAAGTGTCAGACTTGCAACAAGTTGGGTCATCTGTCCGGAACTGAAGAAACAAAGGGCCAGCCACTGAAAGCAACCTACAAAACCATTATCCTTGTAATCTTGTCATGGCCTGCGCGAGAGAAATGGCACCATACAAAAATCAGTGCCCAAAAGCAAACAACAGTGCCCATGGAAGAGCATACTTGCTGAGGGACAAGAACGCTCACCAAGACCCGAACGTAGTCACGGGTACGTTCCTTCTAAACCAACATCTAGCTAGAGTATTATTTGATTCAGGAGCCGATAAAAGTTTTGTATCCATATCTCTTGCTTCTATGCTTAATATCCCACCAATTACACTAGATACTACCTATGACATTGAAATGGCCGATGGAAACCTAGTAGGCACTAATACCGTTATCCAGGGTTGCACTCTGATTTTGCTAAACCAACCTTTCGAAATTGATCTCATGCCGATTAAACTCGGTAGTTTTGACGTCGTCATTGGTATGGATTGGTTATCCAAGTATCATGCTAGAATTATTTGTGACGAGAAAGTCGTCCACATCCCCATCGACGGTGAAACTTTGATCATACGAGGTGATCGAAGTAAAACCCGACTAAGCCTCATATCCTGTATTAAAACCGAAAGATATATATCCAGGGGATATCAAGTTTTCGTAGCCCAAGTAATGGAGAAGAAGTCAGACGAAAAACGACTGGAAGATATACCAGTAGTCAGAGAATTTTCAAAAGTTTTTCTTGAAGACCTACTCGGCCTTCCTCCTGTTCGCCAAGTAGAATTTCAAATCGATTTAATTTCAGGAGCGACACTAGTAGCCCGAGCACCTTACAGATTAGCTCCTTCAGAAATGCAGGAACTATTAGACCAACTACAAGAGTTAGCAGACCGAGGTTTTATTTGACCAAGTACTTCACCCTGAGGAGCTCCTGTCTTATTTGTTAAAAAGAAAGATGGATCTTTCAGAATGTGTATCAATTACCGAGAGCTGAATAAACTCACTGTAAAGAATCGTTACCCATTACCCAAGATCGAAGATTTATTCGACCAACTTCAAGGTTCGAGTGTTTACTCGAAGATTGACTTAAGATCAGGCTATCACCAACTGAGAGTCAGGGACAAAGATATTCCCAAGACTGCCTTCAGAACACAGTACGGACACTACTAATTCTAAGTGATGCCATTTGGTTTAACTAACGCGCCTGCTGTATTCATGGATCTCATGAACCGTGTGTGTAAACCATAATTAGATAAATTTGTGAAAGTGTTCATCGATGATATTCTTATCTACTCCCGTAACAAAGAAGAACGCGCAAATCACCTGAGAATAATCTTGGAATTACTCAAAAAGGAAAAATTGTATGCCAAGTTCTCCAAATGTGATTTCTGGATCAGTATCGTGCAATTTCTCGGGCACGTGATTGACAGTCAAGGAATTCACGTTGACCCCGCCAAGATTGAAGCAGTTAAGAATTGGGCATCTCCTACCACACCCACAGAAGTACGCCAATTCTTAGGACTCGCCGGCTACTATCGGAGATTTATCAAAGATTTTTCGAAGATTGCAAAGTCTTTGACTGAATTAACCCAGAAAAACAAGAAGTATATCTGGGGAGAAAACCAAGAGTCAGCTTTCCAACTGCTAAAACAAAAATTATGTGAAGCTCCAATCTTAGCATTACCAGAAGGAAACGATGACTTTGTCATTTACTGTGATGCATCACATCAAGGTCTGGGAGCGGTGTTAATGCAAAGATAAAAAGTTATTGCATATGCATCTCGACAACTTAAGCCTCATGAAGAGAACTATACCACACATGACCTTGAATTAAGAGCAGTAGTGTTCGCTCTTAAAATTTGGTGACACTATCTGTATGGCACAAAGTGTATTGTGTTCACTGATCATAAAAGTCTTCATCATATCCTTGATCAGAAAGAGTTGAACATGAAACAACACCGTTGGTTAGAACTGCTCGCATATTATGATTGTGAGATTCGCTACCATCCTGGAAAGGCAAATGTCGTAGTAGATTCCTTAAGCCGGAAGGAACAAATCAAACCACTCCGAGTTAGAGCATTAGTCATGACCCTTCACCCAAAATTACCATCACAAATTCTCGAAGCCCAAAATGAGGCGATCAAAGAAGAAAACATCAAAGCTGAGAACTTATGAAGAATGGACAAAGCATTTGAAGTACGTCTTGATGGAACCCGATGTATCAAGAATCTAAGTTGGTTACCACTCTTTGGAAATTTGAGGGACTTGATCATGCATGATTCCTATAAATAAAAATATTCTATCCAGCCAGGTTCTGACAAGATGTATCAGGATCTAAAAAAACTCTATTGGTGGCCTAACATGAAGGCAATCATCGCTGAATATGTTGCCAAATGTTTAACATGCTCTAGAGTTAAAGCAGAATGTCAGAATTCATCCGGCTTACTGATACAACCATAGATTCCTACAAGGAAATGGGAAAGAATAACGATGGACTTTGTTATAAAACTACCCAAAACATCAAGCGAACATGACACAATTTGGGTCATTGTATACCGCCTTACCAAATCAGTACATTTCATCCCTACTAAAGAGACAGATAGTATGGAAACCCTTACAAGGTTGTATATAAAGGAAATAGTCTCACGACATAGAGTACCGATATCCATCATATCGGATCGTGACAGTCATTTCATGTCCAGATTCTGGCAGTCAATGCAGAGTGCCTTGGGTACTCAATTAGACACGAGTACAACATATCATCTCGAGACTGATGGACAAAGTGAAAGAACCATCTAAACACTTGAAGATATGCTTCGAGCATGTGTTATAGATTTGGAAAAGGATGGGAGAGACACTTACCATTGGTAGAATTTTCTTACAATAACAGTTACCATGTCAGTATTAAGGCAGCACCATTTGAGGCACTCTATGGTCGAAAGTGTCGATCACCTGTCTGCTGGGCTGAAGTTGGAGATGTACAACTCACGGGACCAGAGATAATCCATGAAACCACTAAAAAGATAGTGAAAATCCGACAACGCTTGCAAGCTGCAAGAGATAGGCAAAGGAGTTATGCCAATATAAGGCGAAAGCCTTTGGAATTCCAAGTTGGAGATCGTGTTATGTTAAAAGTGTCACCTCGAAAAGGTGTCATCCAATTCAAAAAGCGTGGAAAGCTTAACCCTCGATACATTGGACCATTTAAAATCCTTAAAAGGGTCAGCCCAATGGCATATAAACTTGAGCTTCCTGAAGAACTCAGTAATGTCCATAATACTTTCCATGTTTCTAATCTAAATAAATGCCTATTTGACGAATCCCTCATCATTCCAATGAAAGAGCTTTGGCTCGATGACAAACTCAATTTTGTGGAAGAACTAATAGAAATCGTAGATTGAGAAGTCAAGCAACTAAGACAAAGTCGTATCCCTATAGTCAAAGTAAGATGGAACTTTAAAAGAGGGCCAGAATTTACGTGGGAACGCCAAGATCAAATTTGTGCCAAGTATCCACATCTATTTCCAAACATCACTCGGCAAAACCCTAAAAACCTAACCCAAAAACCCTAAACAACCCGATACCTCTAAACTAGTTTTAAACCAAGTTTAAACCAAGCAACCACCCTTTTACCACCATGCCGCCACCTCACCACCACCTTGTCACCACCTTGCTAGCCTCCTTCACCTCCTTGTTACCTCCTTGTAAGCTACTAGTCACCTTGCACCCCAAGTAAACCTCCTTGTCACCTCCTTGGATAGCCGAACCCCTTCCAACCTCTCAACACCTCTCTAAGCTAGTCCCTAGCCTTTAATAGTTACACCTAGCTAAACCTTGATCACTACACTACATAACTTGGCTACCACTCTTCTCAACTTGGCCACCACTCTAAGTTTCTAGCCTATATATACACGCATACATGCATACTTTCACAATTCACCATTTAAACTAAACCCTACCTCAAAATCATGTTCTAGCCAAGCTAAGGAAAGGAAGGAAAAGGTCTTTAAGCTATTTTGGAACCAAGGGATAAGAAAAGAAGAGTTCTTGATTCATCTCTAAGCTTTTGGGTTGCATTTCATCATTTTCGACCCATATCAAGCCATTTTTTATCCATTCATGCTCTAGTAAGCCTCATAACTTGTTCTATAAGCTCTTGTCATTTTTTAGATCATGTATAAGCTTTGATATAATCATTTGTTCAAGCTAAACTCTTTTGGAAACCATAAGTCTACTCGTTTGGTTTTCCTAAACCAAATGCACCCCTTAAAACCTTAAAAAGCTATATTCGTAAACCCTATAAGCTAAAAGCTATAAGCTGTTCTAATAAGCTCTTTTATCATTTTTATAAGCTTAGAATCAAACCCTAAAAGCTCAAACCATCGGGTTAAAATTTCAAAACCAAATACACCATTTTTGAGTTGTCAAGCTCATAAGCTCATTTTATAAGCTATAAGCTTATTAAATCTTCAAAACCAAACTTATTTTAGCTTATTATGATAAGCTATATGCTGCAAATTAATTTCAAGATTAAAAATACAAAGAATATGAATTTTAGACTAGAAATGCAAATCGTTTTATGCATGAGGGGTATATATTGTAACTTTTGAAATTATTAAACTTTCGGGCCAAAAATGTAATTATCCTAAAGTTAAATTACATGGGTTTATTTTGCCAAACTCTAAAGTTAAGGGTTAAATGTTTTAAAAATATAAATAAGGGTTTAAATTGTAAAATATATATACCAAGGGTATATATTGTCATTTTTAAATTCGTAAGGGTATAAAATGTAATATTTTTATATTTAATAACAGAAATATATTTAAACGTTATAAAACCCGATTTTATTAAAGCCCGACACATCTGTCGTTATCATTCGTCGATCGAAACACTATAAAATAATTATGTTATATATTTAACATAATTTATCATCCATTAGTTTTTGAAGAAACTTAAAAAGATAAAATCCTATCACTTAAACTATAATGTATCACGTTACTAGGGAACTTTATGTGAGAGGCTTTCATTTGGGTAGACGTTTTGACGAGTTACTGGATTTACGATTTAAAGTGTTCTAGCTCCTCAAACGTTTACTACATGACCTCTGAATTATGATAGCCCAAACAGTGATACGATGTTTTCACAAACTAATAAACCAAAATCATTTATGTTAAACTTTATGAAATAAAGTTTTGAAACAATCAAACTAAGACTTGACATATTACCCCAGGTTGCGTGACGAGGCCGTTATTTCCAATTGAGTCACTTTTGACGTCAATCAACTACCTTATCAAGGTGAGTTCATAGTCCCACCTTTACATGTTTTCTAAACTTCGTGGGGAGATACATGCTATAAACATGAATACAAGTATTTTCAACTGTATGCTATCCTGATATATTATTGCCTAAGTACCTCAATTTGCCAAAAGACCCCACTATCATGAACCGTTAATTACTTTGCGAAGTAAGCGTGAAATCCGTGAATAGATCTATTAGGATTGAACTCCCCCGTCCAGGTTCTGGTATATACATGGCCAGCGGACGCATTTGATTTGAGGAACTCTGGGTGTTTGGCAAAGCACCCGCTAGGGCAACAACTTATGAATAACATTTACTTAAGGCTTCGGTGTCATGAGCTTAGTGCAATAATATAATATTGTTTTCCATGATAATTGTAGTTGTACAATTATTACCACTTATGATGACTTGTATTCAAACACTTTATTACAATCACTGTGAATTTCACTCAACCTTTGTGTTGACATTTTTAGCATGTTTATCTCAGGTAACTAAGCAAACTATGGCATGGAGTGGCACTGGACTTGAGGACGTCCAAACTTGTTATCATTCAAACTTTATGTTTTCAATGTATTTTGGGACCTCCTTTTGTAAAACTCTGATATATTATTGAATGATAACTAAATTTTCTAAAACGTCTCTTTTGAGTCGTTTTCTATGATTATGATTGTTGATTCATGAAGTAATACCCCCAATTTAGCTTCCACTGCTATGTGAAATATCGGGGTGTTACACTGTGTCTCAGGACCAGAAACTCGTACCATTCTTGATCAATGTCACCATGGACCTACCGATGGACATTATGGACCAAACACCACGGCTAAAAAAGTCTTAGACTCAGGCTTTTACTGGCCAAAAATCATTAAAGAAGCTCATACTCTAGTTCACCTTTGCGAAGCATGCCAAAAAATAGGGAATATATTCAAACGTGATGAAATGCCCTTAAATAACATTCAAGTGTGCAAAATTTTTGACATATGAGGTATCGACTTTATGGGACCATTCCCGAAATCATAAAATTCGAATACATCTTAGTCGCTGTAGACTGTGTATCTAAATGGGCCGAAGCTCAAGCTCTTCCAACTAATGATGCCAGAGTTGTTATTTCATTTCTGAAAAACTATTATGTCGTTTCAGAATGCCCAAAGCTCTCATAAGCAACCGAGAAACTCATTCCTGCAATAAAATAATGGAAAAAAACCATGAAAAGATATGGAGTTACCCATTGTTTCTCTACATCATATCATCCTCAAACGAGCGGACAAGTTGAAAATACTAACAGAGCCCTTAAAAGAATCCTTGAAAAAACAGTTAAAGATAATCCAGTTTTTTGGTCAAGAAAGCTCGATGATGCTCTGTGGGCCTTCAGGATCACTTACACACCAACCGAAACCATACCTTACAAACTCTTATACGGAAAAAACTGCCATTTACCTTTCGAAATCGAACACCGTGCATACTGGGCACTGAAAAACTGTAATCCATATCTCATCGCCGCTGGTGAGAAAAGAATGTTCTAGTTATACGAGTTAGAAGAATTACAACATCAAGCATATGAAAACTCTCGTCTATACAAGCCAAGAACCAAAGTTTGGCCAGACAGAAAACTCAAAATGAGAAAAGAATTCAAACATGGAAACAAGGTGCTGTTACTCCATTCTAAGTACAAATTCAAACATCCGAAGCTCAGATCTCTATGGCTTGGACCATATGTGGTAAAACATCAATATCCATCCGGATATGTTGAACTATATGGAAAAGATGGCAAGACGTTCATTGTTAACGGCCATCGAATCAAGCTCTACCACAAAGAAGAAAATGACCAAAGGGAAGAAGTCACTCCCTTCTATCACAAAAACTAATCCTCAGAAGTACGAGTCTAGCTAATGACTCTCTTAAAAATTTAAGCGCTTCTCGGGAGGCAACCCGTGCTTTATCTTATGTAAGGAGGAGTTCCTCCTTATATATATATATATATATATATATATATATATATATAACCAAAAATATTTTTCTTTTTGTATGTTTACTCTTTTGCAGGTAATATTATACATAGGAAAATTATGGCGTTTTCTCAAAAGACAAGCTCTCTCGGGTATATCAAAATTATGCCTCGGGAAGTACTGTTTTACCTTAATTTTTCTTATTTTCTATATTTATCAGTTCTCACATTGAGGGCAATGTTCAACTTATGTGTGAAGGGGAACCAAATAGAAAAATTAATCACATCCCTCCATGTTTGCCTTATAATCTGGCCACATTTTCAATTGATATTTACTTAAAAAATTAATATATAATTTTCTTCTAAAAATTAAAAAAATGTATTCCCTTAGTAAGGCAAATCCAACTGGACTGACATTATAACTAGCACAAAATCAGTCCACTAAATTGTACGAATTTAAATCTTAAGAAATTCAGAATCCATCTTTGATACCTAAGCTAAATTTTGCCTTTAGCTTTCTCGGGTTAAGGTTTGAATGCAATTACAAGTGTCTCATCCGTCGTTATGGCTTTGTACATGTAGTTTGTCGTCTTTTCTGAAGCAATAGTATTGGTTGAAAATTATATGAGTGGGCCAGTAATTTAGTAGCTCTAGAACTTGTGCTTGATCATCCTTTATTAGACCGTAGTGAGGTTAATTTATAGACAAAATCGTATGATAAGAGGTAAAATAAATCCCATGTAACTCTGTATCTGCAACACTCCCTTTTAGTGCTATCTTGCTGATGTATCCAATATTGAAGAAAAATGCTCAATGAAAGAAGTTTCGTGCCTGCCTTAGTTATCATTTGGTATCAAAAAAAAAGAGAAAAGGAAATAAAAGTTCAAAGTATAAGGCTTAAGTTTTTGGCACAAGGAATCGATACATGTTACTCACCATCATTATTATCACATTTTGCCTCCTTGAGATTTTGTCTAGGTGATCAGGCCGCAACGGGCAAGTTTATGTGTCTTATACAAGCATATGGTAGCTATCCAGATTATGTCTGTGCAATTGAGTAATTTCACAAATATAAACCCTATCTGAGTAACTTGAGTGAATATAAATCAAACACATTCTCTATGTGAGGTGCTGTGTTATATGTCTATGTCTAAAAAGTTATTAAAATAAGTAAACACTTGTTAAATCTAATTTTTCTGCACGTCACAATAAATGAACTTGTTTCTCGCTTTGATTGCTTGAGGGCAAGCAATAGCTAAGTATGGAGGGATTTGATAATGCCTAAATTATTCATGTTTTCGGCGGCATTATTTGTATATATTTTATCATTTCTCGTGAACTTTTGGTACTTAATAGCATGAAATATGAGGAGGTTCACTTGAAGACATCTCGAGCTCAAAAAGTCCAAAATACAAGTGTTTATGCTTATTGGAAGATAAGTTAGAAGAGAAGAAAGGACAAAAGCCAAAAATCACAAAAGTACGCCACGCATTTTTGTATGTGCGCCACACTTATCAATGAATTAAATGAAGTCAGTAAATACGCTCAAGTGCACCGGTTTTCCAAGAATGTGTTTCGCGCTTCCCAGCAGCATTAATGATATTTGCACTGACTTAAGCTAAGCACGCCACACATTTTAGAATGTGCGCCGTACTTCGACCCCTTCTCAGCGTATAAATAGAGACGAAAATCAAGCCATTTGAAGCATCCCTCATATTCTTCATTACATCAATCTCTCTCAAATATCTTCACCAACACCTGAATTCAAAAATGAAGAATGAAGAACAATATCCTAGCTTTTAGAAAATAAAGGTTTAGTAAAGATCCAATACTTGTAAAGGGTGGAGTTTGATATATTTCTCTACCCAAGCATAGTATGTTTCTTGTTTCTCTACTTTATTTTGTTATGAACTTCGTAGCCATGAGAGGCAAAATTTCTCATGACTACTCGGTGATGTTGATATAATATATAAGCATTTGGTATCATTTTGATCTTCTTAATCTTAAGCTTATGTTGAAACTCTATCATATCTTATCTTATCAACTTTGATTATCAACTTTGATTGTATGCTTATAACGGTATAGGTCGAAAGACCTGTTGTATGTTATATAGTTTTAAAGATTTGTCTATGGTCTTTATCGTTTGGTTTGAGAAATCCTCTTACGTTATTTTTAAACAAAATATATTTGATATAATAGTAACTGGATTATCTGAGTAACACATTTGATCGAGTTAACTAAATATAAGTCTTAAGTTAAACACATTAATTTATGAAAATGTTTTTTAACGAGAAACCTTTTTATAAATTAAACAACCTCAAATCGGAGATCGTAATCATCACCATTGCTTAGGAATTATATGAAACTATCCGAGTAGTCATCTTTCTCATTATTGAATCCAACACAATTTATCTTAAAATTGTTAAAGTTTATTTCACTACGATTATTCGAACACAAATCAAATCCCTGTGGACGACCTGATCTTACCTAAAATATTATACTACATACGTGGGTTATACTTTTACCCGTGTGTTTTCATTTAATAATTGGTAATTCTAGTCTTATAAATTTAAAGCTTTTGAAATACATCAATAATTAAAAATAAATCAATATTTACCATGTGAGAGTAGTTGAAAGTCCTTATCTTGTAATGTTGGGGGAAGGAGGGGGTCACTGTAATAGCCACCATGATGTATCTTAATTGGAATTTTTTTGGTAGGTACATGTAAAAACTAAAACACATTTCAAAGCTAGGGATAAAAACTTAGAACAACCCATTATCAACTATAAACAAAACAAAACTGGGATTTTAAAAGATTATAACTTATGACGTGCCACTTGTCATCAACATCTTCCACTTCGTAAGTACAAATAGCCACTCAGAGACAATGATTTTGATTTTGATTTAGGTTTGTGATTTGAATATTAGGGTTTGTGTTTGAATTATGACCGCCATAGAAATAACTTTGTGACCATTGTTTTTTGTGTGTGTTAAATGTTGACTGAATCCCAATAAAAGAAGAGAGAAGTAGTTGGGATAGTTAAATGACAAACTACCTTAACGTTTTATTGCACATGGGCCATTTTTCACGTAAAACTAACAACATTGGTGCTGAGGGTGTATTGTGCCAAAGGTTTCACCACTCAAAGATGATTAGTGCTAATAATATCGGCAATAGATGATTAGTACCAAAAACTATGAACTACAGGGATGATTTTTTGCAGTTCACTCCATTTTTTAAGTAATATATGTTGAGTTTTTTTAACGACATGAGATAATAAAAAATAACAAGAAATGCATTAAAAACAAAACAACACCTAAAAAGCAGATGAAAACAAAGACACCTAAGTATTAATAAAATAACCACTTCATAATCACTACAAATTATAACGTCTAACAAAAAAGCACTTTTAGAGGTATGGATTAAGGTATAATCTTGTGATCCAATCTTATTCCTACTCTTGATTCTTTCCTTGTTAAAGATTTTAAATGCTAGGGTTTTTGATTGATTTTAGATCAGTTGTAAACTGGATCATTTTAAAATCTTTTCTATCAATGAATCTTGTTATGGGTTAAGATTTTATCTCGTGGTTTATCTTATCTCTGCCCTTGATCTTTGCTTGTTAACATTTTTAGACGTTGGGTTTTAGATCGATCTTTAAGGTTTTTTTTCTTTCCTTCATGTCGGCTTGTTAGGTTTTTGGTTATTTGATGTCCCTGATCTTTGAAACGTGTTCTGATTTTTGCCCTTTGATTATTCTTGTGGTGGTTTTTCATTGGTTGTGGTGTTAACGCATATTCTGATCATTGGTTGTTTAGATGTAAGTTATGCAAAAGGGTTTTCTTGAGTCGGGCGAAAGGGGTAGCAATCATAAGAATAAAGATGGTTCATTGGGGAATGATGGTGGGGATGCTCACAACATTATGATGACAGAAGTTGACGTTGCTTATACTTCTGGGGTTTGACTAAGTCTTCCGTTGTTCGGACTAACTCTACTGCCATTCCAAGTGGCATTACTTCTATACGGATAGACTCTACCTCTGGTCCGAGTGTTGCTGAAACATGTATGGCTAACATTGTTAACTTGGGACCTGCGTCTCCCAGTAAGAACGAGGTGGATGAACCGAGTCCGGAGGGTGTACAAACCGCGAAGGTGAGCACTCCAAATTTTTTGCGAGTTTGGTTACAAATGAGGCTATTACGAATAAGGTAAATTATCTTTGGATTTGGATAAACCTATTAATGCAAAATCTGAAGTTAAAATTCCTAAGGCGTCTATTTTGGATGTTCATTCGAGATTTGGTTTAGCTTGTATGGTTATTTCATGGGTAAAAGAGTAGCATTCTCGGTTGTTGAGAACTATGTTAAGAATGCATGGAAAAAGTTTGGTTTTGTTCGTCTCATGATGAACTCAAAAGGCTTCTTTTTTTAAGTTTGCTTCAATTAAGGGTATGAATGAGGTATTGGAGAATGGTCCATGGTTTATCCGATCTGCACCTATCATCCTGAAGAAACGGACCCCAAATGCTAATCTACTTAAGAAAGATATGAAATTGGTTCCCATTTGGGTTAAATTATTGTGGCGTTTACTACAGACAGATTGAGTGTGATGGCTACTAAGCTTGGTAATCTGATTATGCTTGATTCATATACGAGTTCTATGTGTCTATAGTCATGGGGTTGTATGGATTATGCTCGCACATTGATTGATATTAGGGCTGATCGGGAGTTAAAGGAGGATATGATTATTGTTATTCTTAATGTGAAAGATGATGGAGAGGTTCTTCACACGGTGAGGATGGAGTATGAATAGGAACCACCTAGATGTGGTGTGTCTATGATATTTGGGCATGATGATATTTTATGTCCAAAACGAGCTGTTGAAAAACCAAAGCAACAACACACATACCATGATGGTTCCTAACATCCTTCTTCTACTCGTGGTACTAGTGTGGGTTCTAAAGTTCAGATTAAGCTGAAGAAACTAGTTTGGCAAGTCGTCTATAAAAAGAATAGTGCTAGTTCAAGTGGTACGAAAAAAGAATTTTGAAGTGCTTAGACAAGTGACGAGTTCTGCTAACCCTGTTGATGCGCTTAAAACGATTCAGAAAGGTGAAGAGCTTGGATCAAATGGGGGGTCGACAAATTCAGGTGAGATTGTTTTTCAAGATGTGGCTAGTTTGGCCTCTGGTAGTCCAAGTAATATTCCTTTGGTTGAAAGGATTAATGATCTGGAAAGTCAAATGATTGAGGGGAAGCTTGTGCTACTAGATGATGAGGGTAAACCATTAAAACCTTCTAAATCAACGCTTCTTATTTCTTCTAATGTGGTTTCTAAAAATGTTGATGATCTGTTTAATGAGGATGATGATAGCGAAGTGGAAGAGGTATACGATGAAACTGCCACTTATATGGCTTCTACGAGCTTCAATGTTAATAAAACTTCTAAAAGTGGTAGTGGAGGAGGAAATAAAAGCTTTTATGAACAATGGAAGGAAAGTCATGGTGAAGACCCGTAAGATGATGAAGACTTCGATGATCCTGGTTTGACTGATGCTCAAATGAAGTTTGCTCATGCTTTTGATATTAATCTTTATGGTCAACTTAGATAGCTTTTGTAGCAAGTCTTTAAGTATGACATGCCTTTCTTTTAATAGGTTAGGTTTGAAGCACACTTGGTGCGTTTGTTTTCGCCTAGTTTTGGGTTGAGATGTGGGATTCAGCCACATTTATTGTACATAAATGTTTTAAGAGTAATATAAATTACCAAGAAAACCCTTTAAAAAATGATCTTAATCTTGAAACAACATGTCTAATTCCGTGTTTTCGAAGAGACATATCGAGCTGTTTTCAAATTGAGGAATGTAAGGGTACATTCTTTTCACTTTTACCACGTTTGGTTTGATATAAAAAAAAATTATATGAACTTGCGTGTTTTTACCGCTTAATATATGTTATACCATTATTTTTACCTATAGTAGTTAAAAAAAAACTGATAACTTATCATTCAGTTCGGTTTCAAAGAGCTCAACTATACAATGTGGAAGCAATTAACCAACTGAGCTAGCCAGTTGGCCACCAAGGGTGTCTTTTGGGGAGGTTGTTACCACATGCGAGAGGTTTGAGGTTCGAGTCTCTCCGTGAGGGTTTTCCTTCAAGGTGGGAATCTGTGAGTTTCTGCCCCATAGATGCGTCGATTCGAGGCTGACAGTGACTACCTTCTGGGTATGTACTGTGGAATCGAATCACTAATTATTATTCGAGGCTGACAGGGACTACCTTCTGGGTAAATACTGTGGAATCGAATAACTAATTTAGTAACTGTACTAACTCGCCATTAAAAAAAAAATGTGGAAGCAATTAAAATTATCTTGCTTATACCTCACTTCTATATAAGTGTCTTTGTAAGTTTGACTAACAGTTATCTTCGAAAAAGATAGTTTTGTTTATATCTTTTAGTGCCTCACTATGTAGTACAAGGTTCTCCTAGAATTCAGCCTACTACTTGCTATAAAGAATTAGGGTGCTACTATTGGTACCCCTACCCCACTAAAAGTATAAATGTTTTGTACTTTTGGGTCATTTTGTCTCCCAATTTACAGTGCAACACAATTTATTATCAGTTTCTGTTCCGTAATTTTTGACAATTTCATACTTTTGACATGTTAAACTTTATATTTTTCATTTTGTATTTTCCGATATTTTTCATTTTGTATTTTCCGTGTCACAGTTTTATAACATATAAAAAATTATAAAATAAACAAAAATAAAAAAATAAAGGAAAAACCAGGGGTACAAACGGCTTTTTAGAAGGGGTTATGAAAAGCTTGAGACCATCTAATATTAATATTAATATTTTTTATAATATCAACATAATAGAAGTCCTATTGTAATTAATGCATGGATCCTTATGTTTTATTGTAGCCCAATTAAATAGAAGAGTGAGGCAAGCACATGGGGATAAAGGGAAATGTTCTCCAATCGTCAAAAGCCATGCAAATTAGAAAAATAAATAATTTTTAAATATGAATTAATAAGAAAATAATTGTAACATGATTAATTAGCATGATACGATGATCTTCTCGGTCGGCTATGTTTGCGGTGAGTTTTGTTCTCTAATTGACAGACATAACGCAGTCAGGAAGAGAGATGATCTTACAATGTTGTTAGTACTTGTTACCTTCTAGCAAACCATAACTTATATTTTGCAGATGTTCTATGCTTGTTGTCTATGAAATATTCTTTAAAGAGAACACACTGTTTGTGAATCTATGGATCGACGTAAACAAGTCAAATATCTATCGAATGAGTTTTAGGGTTGGTTAAATTTTAACGTGATTTTAAGCATAACTAAATGTCGTACTGACTCGAGTTTGCGTTTTTCAAATTTCATGTTTTTGAGAATCATATATGTGGATGGTAGATATGTGTATGTACTTGCATGGGTTAAGCTCATGACTCGACTCATTTTTGCTCATCGTGAATCTTTGTATTCAACTTCAAATAGTTATTTCATTACAAATTCAATTAAGTTCGGTTCTATTATTCGGTTTGTTATATCACCCTTAAAGCTTTGGCATGAATCTTAGTAACTTCAAACACGAAAAGCTCGGCGTCACCATGGTGACCAAGACGTTGATGCCAAAGGGAATGGTTATTAGTAAGTAGGGCAAAGGCTGAGGCGGCAACGTGTAAAGGGTATAGATCACCCGTGCTGTCACAACGAAGAAGGGTTTGACGGGTATGATAATCTCGTACAGTGAATCATTATGGATCAAAATCAATGGGAGCATTTATTGAATCGTGTGGTGAATTTTCGTTACTGAAACTGTTTTTTATGATTTTTGGGCTGTGTCAAGTAACATTTCTATGGTGGCGGGGACGATATGATTAGGGATGTGTTCTTTGACCAGAATGGGTCACAGGTATAAACGATCAATTTCCGACAATAACTGAATGAAAATTACGATTAAGAGAAGAGGTTTGAAGGTTACCGGTGTGAGAGGAAAGGTGAGAAGTTGCTCCAGTATACATATACCATTGTTGATCATGAAAAGCCATAAGAACAATTTTTTTTCGATGAACAGTTTCTGCCGATGAATAGTACTCGCCGATGAACATTACTCGCCGATGAACAGTACTCGTCCCCCCCTCCCCAATGAATATTGACACCGATGTACAGTAATTTTTTTTTTTTTATTTGGTGAAAAAAAAATAATAATAATGACTGAGGTAGTGAAAGAATAGGGGAGGGGACGACTGAGATGAGATATTTTAGGAGTGGATCGATATTGGCTCTGATACCACGAAAGATAAGGGAAATTGATATTGATTGGATTGATTAGGTGACTATTATTGATAACAATCGACCTATATATAGGATACAAATGAACCTTCTAAACTATGAGTTGCCCTAGAAGCTATACAAATTGGGCTCGGGCCAATGAGCCGATTACACTGAAATAAAAACGTATATAAAAACTTATAAAAAATGTTTTTATAAACGTATATAAAAACGTGTATTAAAGAGTGTATTAAAACGTACATAAAAACGTGTATAGAAATGTGTATAAAAATGTGTATAAAAACGTGTCTAAAAACGTGCATAAAAACGTGTATAGAAATACGTGTATAAAATGTGTATAAAAACGTGCATAAAAACTTATATAAAAACGCATGATAAAAATAATTAGAAAATATTTTTTTTAAAAACCAAATTTTTTTTAAACGAAATTTAAAAAAAATACGAATTTTAAAAATAATTAGATAATATTTTTTTATAAACTTATATAAAAGCGAATTTTAAAAATAATTAGAAAATATTTTTTAGAAAACCCAAATTTTGAGTTGATTATAAACGGCTGTTAGTATAAAGGACTAACGTTGCAAATGTTCGTTGACTAAATGGACTAACGTTGCAAATCCTCTTTAGTTGTTACCTGCTAATGCAAGTTTCACTATGTGTAATGACACATTTACAAATTCGCAAAGCATAATGAGTTAAACTTGTGAGTACATAGAGTATTTATGGCTTTTACCCAAACTAAAACTACAAAAGAGTCCACAAAAAGTTTCCAATCCATTTCGAGTTTGGAGATAGAACACATACGTATAACATAATTGAAACTTGTTTCTCTAAAAGGTCTAAATCGGCTGAGAAATCTTCTCCCCATTATGTTTAAGATACGTTAAAATTGTAACATACAAGATAAAGCCGTCTAAGAGAAAGCGGATATATGTTGCATACCACTCAATTCTAAGTTAAACAGATGCATTGTTCATTGAGGCAACCCAACAATAGATAGTTTCATTGCTTTTCCAACAGTAGCTTAAGAAATGGATAAGCACAATGCTTTTGAGTAACTTAGTTTCATTGATATTCGATCAGATATGTTTTGTATTCTTGCCATGTTTCTCGTGAATAGTTTTTTTTTAATTCATCCAAATGTTTAATCAACTCATTATTTTGTAGAAGTCTTTGTCGTGATCATAGTCGTTTCGATACCTAACTTGACCACAGGATGAAATGGCTCTCTATTATAATAAGAACGACGTCGTTAACTTCTTATCATTATTTTTGACGTTTCAATCTAGTAAGTATGATGTGTCCAAGTAGGATATTAGGACACTTTACCATCTATAAGAATCAAGGTTATAATAGCGTGAGGCATGGCCAAGCCTCACGCTTTTGCGAGCTATAACGAGTCATGGCGTTTTTAAGGCGTGACTTAAGGCGACACAAAATATGAAAATATTACTCCCTCCGTCCCATATTAAGTGTCCATTTTTGACTTTTTAAAGTCTTTTTTCTTCAACTTTGACCTTAATTATTTCTTCTTATGTTATATGATACTCAATGCAAGATATATGAATGGATAGAGTTTCGAATGTATTTTTCATTGGTATAATTTTCAGTAAGCATTATATAACATAAAGAAAAATATTTACGGTCAAAGTTTATAAAAAAAGAATTCAAAAAGTCAAAAATGGACACTTAATATGGGACGGAGGGAGTAATAAATTTATATATTTATATCATATTACAAATATATTGAGATTACAAAAAGTGTCATACATAAGGAATAAAGTCAAGAAACTATCTTTGCATGTAATCTTTTTCATTTCTATATAAAAATACGATTTTTATCAAACTTGAATTCAAAAAAGTCTCTACGCATCACGTTTTATCGCGTCTTATCACGTTTTTCACTCCTCATCTCACGTCAAGCCTTAAGCCCAAGTCTTGGTCTATTGCGTGACGTGAAGGTCACGCCTCGCGCTTTTGTGTGGCCTTTACGAGGCCTTTGCGCGCCTTTTAGAACAATCAATCATTCTCTATATTCATATATTCTTTCGTTTCACCATCGAACATGCACATATAGCATACTATACAAGAATAGTGCCATCAGCCCATCACTAACACGTTTCAACTCCACACATATTCCCTTTCATTTTTAGAACATTGGGTTCGTTGGAGAGTATAATAGCGTGTAACATATGAATTCATATTTCATAATCAAGCTTTAACACCTTGACTAAGCACAGTAAAGTTGACATGTACTACACATATTTAATTCTTAGATGGTTTCATCACCCTACTGGCCTATTGAGTCTTGTGACTCAATAATAATCGGGATTATTAATTGGTTAATAACTTCTTCATTGATTCATACGTCTTGTCTTACCAATATTTATTTTCATAATGTTATGATCATGCAAAATGAAACTCCCACACGCCCTACACATTATAACTTTAACGCCTAACAAGAATCACAACAATGATTATAAATACTAGAAAAAAAGATTTCTAAATTCACTAAATTATCGGAGATTTAGAAACAGCTAAACGAGTGGGAAACTTTTACGTTTCAACGGAGAACTCATTTTCTGAAACATACAGAATTGATGTAAATCGCACTTGCAATCTTGAAACAGTACTACCATATATTTGTGGGCAGGTCCAATTTTTGTTGTTTCACTATAACTTTATGATCAGAGAAACTTAGGAAAATGTACTCTATTGACTCAATAGATAGTAGAGAGCATTATACGTCCGGCATTTCATGCCTTTGATAAAGCTAAGAGATGGAGATTTAGTTGTGATTGCATTTAAGGTGGTACCTACATAGGCATCGAATCAATAATGTGTAATTTGTCATTACACAAATTGTTGAAGCTTCTAATAAAGTATTTGTGTGGTTGTCTTTTTCCTTTCAGTAAAGATTACATACTTTGCTATATGACATATATCTTATACCGATGTTAAAATCAACAAAGACCTATATTTGTCATAGATCCTAGATGAATCAATTATCAATCATTATTTTTTCATTCTAAAAATATAAAAACCCACTTTCCACATTTTTTATTAAAAATATTTATAAATATCTTTCAAAAACGGTTATTTAAATCGTCACACGACAAAATAATACACATCGCGTGAGTCGAGTAATATTTTTATCTTTCAGTAGGACGGGGTGACACGATATACTTTCGAGGAACTTTTTTCGAATTTTTTTTCAGACGAATTGCAAAAATAATATGATTCGTATTATAACGAAAATCATATATGATTTCGTATAAGGATCATATACGATTTTCATAAAATCTATATGATTTCATAAATCTAATAATGATTTGTGGATCCGTGAAGAACTTTTTTTCAATTTTGTTTCAGTCAACGAATTACGAAAATCATATATGATTAGTAAGGACGAATCATATATGATCGCTTATAACGAACAGATATGATTGTCTGTAAATGTTATATATGATTTACCTCAATCATATATGATTTCATTAAAATCGTATATGACTTCATAAAAATGATAAAAAAAAAGTTTCGTCTGCAAATACATGTAGTTGTCACCTCCTCTATAGATAAAAGATTAAATTTAATCTCGTCGCGATGGTTAGATGCTTTTTTTGCGTAACAATTTAACATGTGGTGTGAGATATTTAATTTTTAAAAATAGAGGTGGGAAGGGAGTTTTTTTTTTTTGAAGAAAAAAATGAGATGACTAGGATTGGTTTCCTTGGGTCTATGACAAGTATTGGTTATATTGAACTTTTTTCATGCTTTGATAAAGCTAAGGTGAGATTTAGTTTCGTTCCATTTAAGGTGGACCTACATAGGCAGAATCATATTTATTTTCACACACAATTATTGAAGCTTCTATAAAGTATTTGTTTGTTGTCTTTTTCCTTATGACAAACTTTGCTAATATATAAAGCATTTACAATGTAGGTCTCATTAAAAATTAAAATAAGGAGGTGTAATCTTGAACATCCATCTTATTTTAGAAAATCACATCATAGAGTGACATGTTAATTAAAAAATCACTTTTATTTTCAATTTGACATATCTTTTTATCTATTTATTTTTTTTATGATTTAATTTCACCGTATTTTCTACAATTTCGTGATCTTTAATTCAACATCTATTTTGATATATTTTTATAAATTTTTAGCTTTTCACATTTTTAGTGGGTTTATTTTGAATTTTTTTAACAACTTTAACTTTAATTCGTAAAAGATGTATACTTTTGGAGACAATATTTGATGGGTAAGAGAGTGTGTGAGTCTTTATACAAGCGAGAATGATGTTAATATGATGTTGCGGGAAAGCTACGGAAACCCTAACAAATGAATTCTCTAAGCGGGTAGGGAATTACGGAACGAGTTGGGTTAGCAATTTTTATCGCCGCCGCTATGCACGGGTATCCAACCAGTAATGGTTATGGTTGAAAGATTACATTTTACTACAATCGGTTTTAAGGAATTAACTTATGCAATTACAATACAGTGTAAGTTGTGTGTATTGTTAAATTTTATTGCAAAGTGCCAAATCAATGTGTATTTTCAATTATACTATATAACAAATATAGTAGTGTTTACACACACATTTGCTACAATAATTTTTTTAAATATTAAATTTGTTTACATTGCGAGTAGTGTATGTTGAATGATAGAAAACCATTAATAACTATTTATAATGACAAATTACATGAAAACCCTAATGGGCCCTTTGCCCACAAGTCGAGCTTGGGCCATTTATTTATCTCTAATACCTTCCCGCAGTCCGAGCGGCGAAATCACTAAAGCTCAAGACTGAAGAAGTAAACATTAATAATAAAGCTGAAGAAAAAGATAACAATTGTTGACGAAGAATCCCGACATCATGCGGAGCAAAGTCTTCATAACGCGACACATCTTTGAATTTTTTTTTCCGATTCAAATCACCTACAAGCAGATGTATTTTTTTTGAACTAGAGAAAATGGATTTTTGTGGTGAAGGAGAAGAGAATTGGGGTGGAAAGAAAGAAAAAAAAATATGCAACGGCAGAAAGTGATTTTCAAGAGATAGAATTAAGGTTCAGG
>BQNB010035029.1:0-51169 GCA_026074375.1 Tanacetum coccineum
TATGATGGTATATATAGGCAAGAGCTATGGTTTTAAGTTTCATGGATACCCACAAGTGACCAACACACACTAAAGGTGTGTATGTTGGTGGTTCGGCCGAAACTAGCCCCCAAAGACCCAAATGGGTTCAATTTTTAAGTCATGGCACACATGGATGTATAACTTGGTTTCTAGTTGGTCAAATAGAGTCAAAGTGTGCAAGTAAACACATGATTTTGTCAAACTTGAGAAATGGTGCATGAGAAGGACACTCTTATGTGTCACTTTCATGCACATGCATGAAGTTTTCAAGGAAAGATGTCATTTAATTAATTTCAAGACTTATGCTTGCAATTGTTTTGAGTTTAGGCGTCTACATAAATATGGAGAGGGGTATGAACAAAATTTTTAGGCTTAGGGTATAAGATTATCGATAACTTGAGTTTGCAAGAAAAGATTTCGAGTTTCCGGGGCTACGTTTGGTCAAAAACGCAAAAACAACAATTTAAGAGATAAAACCCTAAAATTAATATCGGGAGGGTTTAAAAATCACAAAACACTCAGGAAAGTTAAAATAACTCATATAATGCCTAAATAAATAAATAATCAATGCCGGAATGCGTCCGATGATGTTTTTTTAGTTTTACGTGGTTTAATTTCCCGGTAAACTGACAGATTTCAACGTAACGTATAATATTCAAAATAAATGACCTGAATGGGTCAGAATACTAACCAAGAATTTACAGGGTGTGACAAATCTGGAATGAGAGTCAATATTCTTGATTTTGCTGGGGAAACTTTGAGTCCCGAGGGGTTCATTAATTGGCTTGTTGCGGTTGAAGAGGTGTTCGAGTTTAAAGAAGTCCCTGAAAACAAGAGGGTTTCGCTGATTGCTACCAAACTTCGTGGTAGGGCATCCACATGGTGCTTGTTATAAATCTCGATTCACGATCTCGGTAGGTCGGGGAAGCTCAAAATAAGAATAAGCCATAATAATGAGGAGAGAGCTTTATTTAATTTTCAAAATTTTATTAAAAGGAAAAATGAAAGGGAAATTACAAATGTAAGCTTCACCCTCTAATGTTGATTAGAGGGGAGTATTTATAGGTAAAACACAATGACACTTTGGACTAATTACACTTTTAGTCCTTGTGTTTTAACTTAAACCAAAACTAGTGTAATTTCCATATAGACACCATATTTTTAATCCTAACAATATTCCCCCAATATGGTGGCATATGTAATTACTTACAATGTATTCTACAAGTACAATTAGCTAAAGATATCTGCAGTTTGCTTTGTCTTCAACAAGTACTTTAGCTTGAACCTTTTCTTTACTTGTAGAGAATGCAATGTAATATGTATAAACTAAGTTGACTTCCCCCCAGTTCATACCGCATGTCTTCAAGCAGTTCAACTGCTTCCCCTCAAACAAACAGCCGTTCGAAGCAAATATGAAACTTTGATGTAGTTGACAAATCTTCTAGCTATAACGATTTAAGCTCGCAACAGAATTTATAGAAAATGAAGTAAACTACACTTAGCAGCAAATCTGACTTCTTCATTGCGGATTAGTAGCCAATCCATTTAGGGAAACATGCACATACTTCACACATTTCTTCCCCCTGATCGATGCAGTCTATCGAAATATTCAGCCAAAAACGATGATAGTCAAAAGAGTATGGAAGAGAATAACACAAGTACTCCTTTCTTCCCCCTAATTGCATTCGATGACCATCGAAAAAATCATAATATGTACACGCCCTAATATTCGATAGAAAAATCGTGTATGAAGTTGCTTCTCCTCAGACTTATTCAATTCTAACCTCGTATTCTGTCGGCTCTTTGTAATGATTACTGATGGAGAAAATGCAGTATCACAAACTTAATGTTGAAGTAGAATACCCCAAACTTGTGACTTATGTCTTGTGCTATCCACGGCTCCAAACTTATACTGAATACAACAACGTAATTCCTTGAAGTATATCTAGACCTAAGTCTCTTGACAAATCCTCAAATATTTGAGACACTAAGCACTACAATGTAACTCCTTCAAGTGATAGCAAATGTGTGCATTGAGCACCAACTTCTGCGTTTATAGATAACACATTGCTAGATTTGACAAGTCTTCATCAATCATCGGTTATAAGCTCGAACAGGTTATCTTTAAAAATCATCATCCAACCAACCCTGACTTTTAAGATATGATAAGTACACGCACCCGTGACATTCCACTTCAACTTCAAATAAATGATAACGAATCATCCCCGTAATCAATTCTTGCGATTAAATCCCAAGACTAGCCTTTTGAACGGTTTTTGTGAATCTTTATCCGGATCGTTTTAAGCAATAAATGATATTTTTGTTTCCGAGAAACAATTACTTTCAACAAAATTCGGTCCTTATAGAATTTAAGTTTAAAATTCGGTCAGCAGTATCAGTTCATATTCAGCCAAAGATAAATTTTGAGAAACATTATTTCCAGCCCATCACCTTGTACATAATTTATTCACAAAACATTTTGAACTGGCCCATCACTTGAAATAATTTATAAGCAGCCCAACACTTTTTCATAAAAGTCCCATTTATTCATTTTTAGAACCAGCCCAAGATGAACACAATTAAAATAAGCCCAAAAGAAAACCGGTTAACACTCAGCCCATCTACAAACCATAAACAAATATAAGAGTTGCCAAACCCTAAGTTGTTAAAAAACACGCCCCCAACATTTGTTTTTCTCTCAAGTTTGCATCTCCCTTATCTCTCCATCTCAAATCATACGCACCCATAAATCTCTCCCATAACCGCTTCTTATCTATTCATTCCAAAACACCATTCACAAAAGAATAAATCTCTACATCTTAAAAAATATAACCAACTCCACCCTTATAACTCCCATCGAAACAACAAGAATAATGGAGCACCACCTTATATATCAGCCACTATTAGTTCACAGATCTTGTAACAACCAAGATCTCAGGTCGGTTTATCTTGTCTTGTTTTTTCGTTTCTTGGTTCCACCGACGCAAAGAAGAACAAGAACAGTCTTGTTTTTGTTCTTTCTTGATAGTTGTCGAACATTAAAAAGAAGTCATGCTTCTTATAGATCGATGATGATATATCTTTCTCTCGTGTTGTTGGTCTTTTAAAAGATCACAACTTTAATATCAAACACGAAAAGAGAAGAAATCTGAGATCATAACTTTGTTTGTTGTTTTTATGGTTTGAGTCTGATTGGAAGATAAAGTGATGGATGTTGTAGTTGTTTGGGTAAATAGGATGGGATGAGGATAGTAGAGGATTTTTTGTTGAAGTTGGATATGATTGTGGATATGTGTATGGTTCCGTCACTCTGTCGGTATTCTTTTTCGATAATTATTGTACAGAGTTAACTCGGTAAGAATCGAGTAAACTCAGTAATGACTCGGTGTCTATAAATCAAAAAAGTGAATTCCTTTATACCAGTTAAGTTTATTGTGCCTTTTGTATAAATTCAGTACATAGATTGTTGTATTTGTTGTAGCAGTAAAAACATAGATTTGTATACACTTTCTTTTCTTTTCCATTCTTGATAAAAGAAAAACAAATTTCGAAATCCATTCTCGGAAAAAGTATGAAACTCGGAAGAAGCAGTTTCAATATTGAGTTTGACTAAAGCTTTCGAGTTTGACCAGATCTGCCGAGTTTGACCAGAACTAACAAACTTTGACCAGTCAACTATCGAGTTTGACTTCTGAATTTGTTAGATGTGAAATTACTTCCGAGTTTGATCTTTAACCAGTTCCGAATATGTATAATCAGCAAGTTAAAAACATATTTTATGCTCGAATCTCACCGAGTTTGTTCTTACGATAAAACCGTAAGCAACAAAACTCGATAAAATCAAACATAACAAAAATAAGCTCAAGAAATAAGCTGATAAATCAGAATAAGCATAAAACTCAGAATAAACTGCTGAACTGAATCTGGACTGAATCTGACTGAAAATCCACACGAACTAAATCTGACTAAAATAAGCTTAAATAAGTCAAATAAGTTTAACCGAATAAGCTCTAAAACATTATAAATCGCTCCTGCAGCTCTGATACCACTTGTTATAAATCTTGATTCACGATCTCAGGAGGTCGGGGAAGCTCAAAATAAGAATAAGCCATAATGATGAGGAGAGAGATTTATTTAATTTTCAAAGTTTTATTAAAAGGAAAAATGAAAGGGAAATTACAAATGTGAGCTTCACCCTCTAATGTTGATTAGAGGGGAGTATTTATAGGTAAACACAAGGACACTTTAGACTAATTACACTTTTAGTCCTTGTGTTTTAACTTAAACCAAAACTAGTGTAATTTCCATATAGACACCATATTTTTAATCCTAACAGTGGCAACAATTGAGACTGACAAGGGAGAGGGTTGGAAAGCCAAGGATCACGAGTTGGCAGAAGATGAAGAAATAAATGAGGGCTAATTTTATTCCTCATAATTACCAACGGCAGATGTACCAGCGGTTACAGAATCTAAAACAGGGGTCCAAATCTGTTGAAGATTATACAACCAAATTTTACCAGTTAATTGCAAGGAATGACATTCAAGAGACAGAATATCAGCTTGTCTCTCGATACATTGGTGGTTTAAGAGTCCAGATCATGGATTCTGTTAACATGTTTGATCCAATGACACTCTCTGATGCATAACAGCGTGCATTAGCTTTTGAGAAGCAGAACCACCAAGTGGGAAGTTCATCCTCTCCTGCCATAACAAGTGCTTTTGGTTTAGGTAACGTGGCATCTCGTTCTGAACCTAGTCAGGCTAAAGCATGTGGTGGCAATACTGGACCAGTTTCTAGAGCAAGCGGTAGTAGTGGGTTGAAGTGCTTTAACTATGTTGAACCTGGTCACCGACAGTCGGAATGTAAGAAGACTGGTAAGAAATACTTATTTGCTAATCCGGAGGGAGATGATGATGCAGCTTATAAAGAGTATGAAGAAGCCCTAGTTTATGATGAAGAACCCAAGTGTGAGGAGGAGTATGTGGGGGTGAATTTAGTGGTAAGGCGCTCTTGCTTAACACCCAAAACTGATGGAGATGATTGGCTCAAGCATAACATCTTTCAGTCGACTTGCACTATTTTGGGTAAGGTTTGCACTTTTGTTTGTGATTCTGGTAGTTGTGATAATTTAATAGCTGCAGAAGTAGTCTAAAAGCTAGGATTGTAGACTGAAAATCATCCCAAACCTTATAAGTTATAGTGGCTTAAGAAAGGCGATGATGTGATTGTTTCTAAGCGTGTCCATATTCTGTTTTTTATGGGAAACACTTATAAGGATAATGTTTGGTGTGATGTGGTGCCCATGGATGCTTGTCACTTGTTGTTGGGTAGACCTTGGGAGTATGATCGTCATATAACTTACAATGGGAGAACTAATACTTATAGTTTCCTATTTGGGGGAGTGAAGATTACTTTGATGCCCAATAAACCCAAGGAAGTAATTAGTAAACCCACTGGTACTTTACTAACACTTTCGCAGTTTAAAGATGAGCTGGAGATGGGAGACGATGTTTTTGTGCTAATAGGGAAGGAGGTTGCAGGAGATAGTGAAATTCCTGAAGCCATGATTCCTTTACTTGAGGGATTTCCAGATGTTTTCCTTGATGAGTTACTTGATGGATTGCCACCATTGCGTGACATCCAACATCATATTGATTTAGAGCCTGGGTCACAATTGCCTAACGGGCCACATTACAGGATGAGCCCGGGAGAGCATGGGGAGTTACGTAGGCAGGTTGAGGAGTTGGTTTCTAAGGGTTAGGTTCGTGAGAGCATGAGCTTGTGTGCTGTTCCTGCCCTATTGACTCCCAAGAAGGATGGTACATGGCGTATGTGTGTTGATATTCGAGCCATCAACAAGATTACTGTGAGGTACAGGTTTCCTATTCCTCGCCTTGATGATTTGCTTGACCAGATTAGTGGTGCTACTATTTTTACGAAGCTAGATTTGAAGAGTGGGTATTACCAGATTCGTCTCCCTGGTAATGAATGGAAGACCGCTTTCAAGACGCGTAAAGGGTTGTATGAGTGGTTGGTGATGCCTTTTGGTTTATCAAACGCACCAAGTACATTTATGCGTGTGATGAATCAATTGTTCAGGCCTTTTATTGGCAAGTTTGTGGTTGTTTAATTTGATGACATCCTTATTTATAGTGCTTCTTTTAATGAGCATGTCACCCATGTGAGACAGGTCTTGACCTTGCTTCGGAAGGATAGTTTTTATGCGGCCACAAAGAAGTGTGTGTTCATAACCCCTAAAGTTTTGTTTTTGGGGTATGTTGTTTCTAGTAAGGGCATACAGGTGGATGAGTCTAAAGTAGCAGCTGTTCAAGAGTGGCCAACTCCAACTACCATTACTGAAGTTTGAAGTTTTCATGATCTTGCTTCTTTCTATAGGTGATTTATTCCTAATTTTAGTTCCATTATGGCCCCTTTGATAGATTGCATGAAGGGAAAGTCATTTGTTTAGACGGAGGAAGCAGAGTTGGCTTTTTAGGTAGTCAAAGGAAAGCTTACTACAACACCAATCTTGATATTGCCTGACTTTTCTAAGGTTTTTGAGCTTCATACTAATGCCTTAAAGGTTGCTATTGGTGGGGTTCTTAGTCAAGGTGGGTGACCTGCTGCCTATTTTAGTGAGAAGTTGACATAGTCGAAGTCTAGGTACACTACTTATGACTTGGAGTTTTATGCAGTGGTCCAAGCTGTGAAGCATTGGCGCGATTACTTGTTTCATAAGGAGTTTGTTTTGTTTAATGATCATGATTCCTTAAGGCATATTCGTACTCAAGATAAGGTATCCCATAAGCATGGGCGTTGGTTGGCATTTCTTGAGAAGTTTACTTTTGTGGTGAAGCACAAAACTGGTGTTGCCAATCGAGTTGCTGATGCCTTAAGCAGGAGGAGTGGTTTGCTTGTAACAATACAGGTTAATGTTCCAGGACTCGATGTCACTCGTGACATGGTGACTGTAGACCCATATTTTTTAGTTGTTTTACAGGGTGTGCATGCTAGGGAGAAACCAGATTTCTTTCTGCATGATGGGTTCCTTTTCAAAAGGAATCAACTATGTATTCCTGATTCAAGTCTTCGCTTGCAAATTATTAAGGAATTACATAGTGAGGGGCATGTTGGCTGTGATCGCACTTTGCAATTGGTGCAAGCTTCTTATTTCTGGCCCACTATAAGGGAAAAGGTGAATCGTTATGTCAAGAGGTGTCCTGTGTGCCAAGTCTCAAAGGGCACGGCTACTAATGCAGGTCTTTATATGCCTTTGCCTGTTCCTTTGCAGCCATGAGTTGATATTAGCATGGATTTTGTGTTGGGGCTACCTCGTACTCAAAGGGGGGTAATGATTCAATATTCGTTGTTGTTAATTGTTTCTCTAAAATGGTGCACTTTATCCGTTGTAAGAAGATAATAGATGAAGTTAATGTGGCCCAGCTGTTCTTTAGGGATGTATACCGTTTACATGGTTTACCTTCCTCTATTATTTTTAATTAGGACACTAGGTTTCTAAGTCATTCTTGGCATAGTTTGTGGAAGATTGTGAATACTCAACTTAATTTTAGTAGTGCTTATCATCCTCAAACTGATGGGCAAACTGAAGTTGTTAACAGGTCCCTTGGTAATCTATTAAGGTGTTTGGTGGGTGATCATGTGAAGGCATGGAATCAAAAGTTGTGTCAAGCTGAGTTTGCTCATAATCATGCTGTTAATCGAAGCACTGGGTTTAGTCCATTCCAGGTGGTTTATTCTGCTCAACCACGTGGTCCTCTGGATTTAATGACTCATCGTGTTTCTAGTTTTGTTCCCAAGAAAGTGTAGGATTTTGTTGTAGGGTTACATGATGTTCACAAAGTTGTTCATGAAAATTTGGTTCGTGCCAATTCCAAGTACAAACAAGATGCGGATCACAAGCGAAGACATGTTGATTTTGAAGTCGGTGACTTTGTATGGGCTGTTTTGACTAAGGATCGTTTTCCAGTTGGTGAGTATAATAAATTGTCTGCTAAGAAGATTGGTCCGTTAGAAATTATGGAGAAAATGAACTCGAATGCTTACCGTTTGAAGTTACCAAGCCATATCCGATGTTCAGATGTTTTTAATGTGAAGCATCTATTGCCTTATCATGGCGATTCTTCTAATGAAGATAGTGTTGGGAATTCGAGGACAAATTTTGTCTACCCAGGAGGGAATGATGTAAACCCAAGTATTGAAGAACGGGCTAACTTGTTTCTAGAGGCCCAGGATCGTGTGAGAAAAAAGGGGTTTACTAAAATGGGCATAACTTGGGCTCCAGGAGGAGTTAGAAGGCCCTTAACCAGTCAAATCGAAGAGGAAAACGAGGCGGATGCCGCTGTAACAACACTTTGTCTGGTTAAGGAATTTCGAGGCCCAAAACACCTTATTTTAGGAGTTAATTACATTTTCATATTTTTTGGACTTTTTGTTGGACTTGTTTTTGTTCTAGCTCACGGTCCATCTGTCTTTTTAGGCCCATTTCAGTTTTGTGAGCCTATTTAAACAATCTGCTGTAACCCTAGCCAATGAGTTATCAGTTTTACTAAAAATAAACCATTGGCCGCTATTTGCCAAGAAATTTTACCCTAATAATCGGTATTCAATCGAATCAACGATTGTTGGAAGAATTGTTTCTAGTATTCATAGAATCAACAGATCCAGTTTGTTATCTTATTTTATTGTCTGCATCAATTCGTGTGTTCCTTACTTTTTCACTACATCAGGAGTTCATCTAGTTCCCGATCACTTTGACTTGTGCCTTCTTCATGCCTTGGAGGATAGTTAAGATTTGGAACATGCTCCATAATAACTATATTAACATCAGGCCCAAAAGAGTTGGAAGAATGGGTCGAACTAGGTGCATGAGGAGGGAGCCCAGTATTACTTTCACTTTTTGATGGCCCCACGTTCATAATTGGAGAGCTGCCAAAGTTTTGCATGCGTAGAATCTGGTAGGGTGTTGATCGGTTTGGTTATCGGGTTATTCGGTTAGTTCGGTTCGGTTATTTTGGTTAAATTTTTTTTGGGTCACCTTGAAAACCGAACCGAACCGAGCTAGAATTCAACCGAACCAAACCAAAAACCGAATTCGAATTTGGTTTGGTTCTCGGGTTGACCTGAATAACCCGAATTTTACTATTTGTTTTTTTAATTTAATAATTACATTGATTTTAGTAAACAAAAAATTATTATTAACATAAAAAGTGTTTTTTATATTATGTAACATTTTAATGGTATTTTTATATATAAATATTGGTATGTGTTTAATTACACATACCTTTTATCTTATAAAACGAGCTAAAAAGACCAATAAATACATTAAAATGCATTGTATTCGTTTGTATTGTGAATCGTGTCTTGCAGGTAACGGATATTGCACAAAAGGACAAAAACAAAGCAAAACGGACAAAATCGAGCATGGGAATGGAAAGAGCGTGAAAAATCAAAGCCGAAGGCGAATTTATCTTGAGTTTAAACCAAACCCAATCCCATTAAACATTTAACCTAAAAAGAAACCCTAAAAAACTTACACCGTTAGTCCTTATTGTCTTACACAACTAGTCCTTATAAATTTCATTGTTAATCCTTAAATTAACAATACTCTTATAACCACTTAACACTCGTTAAATCTTATAAACTCTCCCGTTAACCCAAGCCCAATACCCTAACCCTTACCCGACCCATAACCCTTTTAAAAATGTCAAAGCCCAACTCCTTTACACGAGCCCAAGTTAAACGTATAACAAATGGTTTAAAAAGGGGCGGGTGAAATCACTATTCACCATCCCCTTCCTCCTCTTTTAATCTGCACACACATACACCCAATTAACCCCACTTAAGTGGTACTTACCTCTTCTAGAAGCCAATACGTCATCCCTGATGTCAAAGGGAATGCCACCTTGGCAATCCTGACATCAATGATTGGCTGTGATAGGTGGCACGCAATCCAACGGATGGAATTGATGCTTGGGAGCAAAGTAAATATTAAAAGGCCAGGATTAGAGATCTCAGACGCTCCTCAAGGTCCTAGAAGGTTCATCTCAAGGCTATAAATAGAAGGGGATCCTCACACACACAAGTCGTGTAGTTTTTAGCTTAATTTTAGCTTATTAATGTAATTTTTAGCTTATTGTTCTTTTTAATGTATTTTTACTCTTAAAAGCTTGTAAACGTTTGAATTTTAATAAAATCATCAGCTTATTTCAATTGTTCTCTTCAAATTCTGTTTTACTTAATGAACTTTTATTAAGCAATGTTTAGTTTTATTACATAATAAGCTCATTAAGCTCCTAGTTGGTTAATAAGCTAATTCATAATCAGTTTAGCTTGTGTTAAGCTAAACTGATTAAGCTGTCACCCAAAATCAATCAAAAGGTCTTGAATAAGCCATTGGAAGATAAGCCAGTTCTGGAAGGGCTTATAGGGCTTATTCTTATTTAATAAGCTAGCTTGTAGATTAGCTCATTTGAGCATTTGTTGATCCTTGTTTGAGCTAGGATCAAGGTATGTTCATCTTTTTATTTTTATGCTTAAATTTCTGCATTAGCTTATTATCTGCTTATTCATTGCTTATTATTGCTTAATCCTGCTTAATTTAGTTTATTATTACTTATTGTTGTTTGCTTTATTAATTAGATCTCATTTATCTTAGCTTTTCATTAAAACTGCCTTAATTGCCATATTATAGCTTATTGTTCAAGCTTATTGATTAGTACTTATATATGGTTGAAAGTTGCTCAAAAGTTCTCAATATTCTTTGATCTTAATCTGTTTTAACTTTTTATAGTTTATATCAATCTGTTTTAAGCTTAATATTGCTTATAATTTTTTTAAGGGGTGTTTGGCACAAGCAGTTTTAACAAGAGTTAATACTACTTGAGAGTCTCTTACCTTTTAAGTCAACTTGTTAGGCCTTAATCAAGCTTATAATTCAGTTAATATAAGTTATTAAAGTCTAAAATTTAGAATTGAGGTTTAGTATAAAGTCTCTTTGAATCTGTGGTGTTTAAGGGTTATAAGTCAGCTTATTTGATTAAGTTCTTAATTAGTAGCTATTAGGTGTCAATTTCATGATTTGATTGAGTCTAAAAAGCAGTAGTAGTAAGGATAGTAAGTGTGCTTGTGTTGCATTTTTGGTGAAAACTGTCAAATGCATCAGCATTGCATCAGATAGGTTAAAAAGTTTGTTTCAGCCATTTTCATTTGCAAAATTCAGCTAGCTTAAGTAGGTTTTAGCTTTTGTAATATTGTGCACAATTAGTTCATAGGTTATATTTAATTTGTTAGGGCTTATTTTAGGTTATATAGCTTATTTGCTTATCTGTTTTAGGTCTGCAAATTAGTCCTTTAGTGTTTTGATAAAAAGTTAAAAAACCAAAAATAGAGTTTCTTGCCTGAACCAGCTTTTTCAGTTAGCTTTTTCTTTGTTTAATTGATTTTCAAATTACTTTTTAATTGCTGATTTAGATAGTTTTTAGTATAGGCTTTAAGGTTTTATAAGTCATTTTGTCATAAGGATATGTTTAGTTGCTTAAAAATAAGCTCAAAAGTGCCTAGTTGGTATGTTTGGTTATCAGTTTTGAGAAAAAGTGCTTATTTGTTTTTCTTAGCTAATGGCTTATTAGTTTTGCTTAAATTTTGTTCAATCTTGCTTATTAGGTGTAGTAGTTTGTCTGTTTTAGCCACCGATGGCAACACTTACAATGTTTCCGCGGCTACAACCATAATATTAAATTACCTTCTTTGTTGCAGCCCCTCTTAAAAGGCCTACGAACACAAACGGGAAGGATGAAAGCGAGTGGTAGCCAAGGATACCGTTCAAACCAAATGGCACCACCCGGTTTTCCTCCCGTTCAAAACAATCAAAACCGTTACAATCAAAACAACCAAGCTCAAGGTTACAATCAAAATCGAGGAAACACCAATTTCAACCAAGGAAATTCAAATCCAAGTTTTCAAAACCCACCTCAAATTGTTCCACTTTCAAATGATCTTTCAAAATTCATACAAATGAGTGACGTTAAGTTTCAAGCAATGCAAAATCAAATAAACAATTTGAAGGGTGAATTCTAGAACGAGATTCAAACTACTTTGAGGAATCAAAACGCTACGATGATAAATCAACAAAATGCTTTTCAAAACGAGTTAACGAATAACTTTACGAAAATGATGAATGAATTTTTCCTAGCAAATCAACCCTCGGGTTCGGGTTCTCTCCCAAGTAACACAATTATTAACCGAGAGGTGACATTAAAGCAATTACCACCCGAAGTGGTGTTGCTTACGATGGACCCACGGTTCCTACTACTCCTCCCTCTCCTCTGAAGGAAGTAGAACGTGAACCGGAGGTGACAAAGGACACGGAAATTCCTATTAATAAGGGAATTTCCGAAGACGTCCAACCTTCGGTTGTCCAAGTACCGATTACGAAGCCCGAAGTAACTCCCGTTGTTACTCCCGAAGTAACTCCCGTTGTTAAACCCGTTGATCCAAAACCCGTTGCTAAACCATGATTACCTTATCTGTCAAGACTTAATGACCAAAAGCTCCGTGAACGAAACAACAATCAAATGTTGAAATTTTTTCAAATGTTTCAAAAGATTCACTTCGATACGAGTTTCACAGACGCTTTGCTTCATATGCCTAAATTTGCTTCAATGTTTAAGAGTCTTTTGAGTAACAAGGAAAAATTATTTGAACTTGCTAACACGCCGTTAAATGAGAATTGCTCCGCTGTTCTCCTTAAAAAGCTTGGAGACCCTGGAAAATTTCTCATACCTTGTGATTTTCCCAGAATGGTTGAATGTTTAGCCTTGGCGGATCTTGGCGCCAGCATCAACCTTATGCCACTTTCCGTTTGGAAAAAGCTATCTCTTCCCGAACTTACCACTACTCACATGACTCTCGAGCTCGCGGATCGAACTGTGACTCATCCGAGGGGATTCGCCGAAGATGTTTTCGTTAAAGTGGGGAAGTTCCATTTTCTGGCCGATTTCGTGGTCGTTGATTTTGATGCCGATCCTCGGGTTCCTCTAATTCTCGGGAGGCCCTTTTTAAGGACGTCCCGTGCTTTAATCGATGTTTATGGTGAAGAAATAACTCTCCGAGTTAACGACGAAGCCGTTACATTTAACGTAGGGCACACTTCGAGATACTTTTATGAATATTACCGCGAAGAATCCGTTAATAAAATTGACGTGATTGACGTTGCTTGCGAAGAGTATGCTCCGGAGGTGCTCGGATTTCCCGTTGATTTTTCGAGTGGCAATCCCACTCTGTCTTTTACGACCTCGACTCCTTCCCTCACTCCGTTTGAGGGAAGTGACTTTATTTTGGAAGAAATCGACGCTTATCTTAAGGATGATTCAATTTCACCAGAAATTGATCATTCCGACTTCGATCCGGAGGGAGACATTCTTCTCCTCAAGAAGTTACTAAATGAAGATCCGTTATCTTCACTCCTTCCGAAGAAAATTGATTTTGAAGAAATTAAGGAAATTTCTACGTCTAATCCTCAGGAGCCCGAGCTCAAGGATTTACCTCCTCATCTCGAATACACGTTTTTGGAAGAAAATGATAAATTTCCCGTTATTATTGCAAAAGAATTGCAAGATGAGGAGAAGACCAAACTTTTGAACGTTTTGAAATCTCATAAACATGCCATCGCATGGTAAATTTCTAACATAAAGGGCATAGACCCTCGTTTTTGTACTCATAAGATTTTAATGGAGGACAATTTTAAAGCCGCGGTGCAAAATCAAAGAAGGGTTAATCCAAAAATTCATGAGGTTATCAAAAAGGAAGTTATTAAACTTCTTGATGCCGGATTGATTTACCCTATTTCTGATAGCCTGTGGGTTAGTCGCGTACATTGTGTTCCGAAGAAAGGAGGAATGACCGTTGTCGCCAATGAAGAAAATGAATTAATTCCAACACGACTCATCACCAGATGGCATGTTTGTATTGACTACCGTAAACTTAACGACGCAACTCGAAAAGACCATTTCCAGCTTCCTTTTATGGATCAAATGCTTAAACGATTAGCAGGAAATGAGTACTATTGTTTTCTCGATGCATTTTCCGGTTATTTTCAAATCCTAATTGACCCACAAGATCAGGAGAAGACCACCTTTACTTGCCCTTATGGAACGTTTGTGTATCGACGTATGCCCTTTGGCTTATGCAATGCTCCCAACACGTTCCAAAGGTGCATGATGGCTATTTTTCATGATATGATCGAGACTACGATGGAAGTTTTTATGGATGATTTTTTGGTTTATGGAGATTCTTTTACGTCTTGCCTTTCCCATTTAGATAAAATGCTAAAACGGTGTGAAGACACTAATTTGGTTCTAAATTGGGAAAAGTGCCATTTCATGGTCAAAGAGGGCATTGTCCTCGGCCATAAGATTTCAAAATTTGGGATTGAGGTCGACCGAGCTAAAGTCGATGTAATCGCTAAGCTACCTCATCCCACGACCATCAAAGGAATCCGAAGTTTCCTTGGTCATGTTGGTTTTTATCGACGTTTTATTCAAGATTTTTCAAAAATTGCCAGGCCAATGACCCGTCTTTTAGAAAAAGATACTCCGTTCATATTTTCAAACGAATGCATTGAAGCATTCAAGATCCTTAAAAAGAAGTTAACAGAAGCACCAATTTTAGTTGCCCCTGATTGGGACTTACCCTTTGAAATCATGTGTGATGCAAGCGATTTTGCCATTGGGGCCGTCCTAGGGCAACGAAAGTCCAAACATTTTCAACCGATTCACTATGCGAGTAAGACGATGACCGACGCCCAATTTCATTACACGACTACTGAAAAGGAATTATTAGCCGTCGTTTATGCTTTTGAGAAATTTCGACCTTATCTCGTCTTATCAAGGACCATTGTGTATACAGATCATTCGGCTCTTAAGTACCTCCTTGCCAAGCAAGATGCTAAGCCGATGTTACTTAGGTGGATTCTCCTTCTTCAAGAATTTGACGTAATTACTCGTGATAAGAAAGGAGCCGAGAATCTCGCCGCCGATCATTTGTCCCGACTTGAAAATCCCCATCAAAGTGATCTCGAGAAAAAGTAAATTACCGAAACATCTCCTCTCAAGACACTTGGGTCGATATCGCTTAATGGAGATTCTAGTACCCCATGGTTTGCCGACATTGCAAATTACCATGCGGGGAATTTTTTAGTAAAAGGGTTGTCGTCTCAACAAAAGAAGAAATTTTTTAAGGACGTTAAACATTATTTTTGGGACGACCCTTATTTGTTTAAGATTTGTGCGGATCAAGTCATTCGACGGTGCGTATACGACCAAGAAGCTGTTGACATCCTCACTGCTTGCCATAATGGACCACCGGGGGACATCATGGTGCCAACTACACCGCCAAGAAAGTCTTTGATGCCGGTTTATTTTGGCTTACTATTTACCGAGATGCCCATGACTTAGTCACACGGTGTGATGCTTGTCAACGTCAAGGCAAAATCTCATAACGTGATTGAATACCTCAAAATGCAATCTAAGTTTGCGAGATCTTTGACGTATGGGGCATCGATTTTATAGGACCATTCCCGTCTTCCCGAGGAAATAAGTATATTCTTGTGGCCGTCAATTACTTGTCAAAATGGGTTAAAGCGAAAGCGCTCCCCACTAACGACGCCCGAGTTGTTGTTAAATTCTTGAAATCTTTTTTGCCCGATTTAGAACTCCATGTGCAATAATCAGTGATCGCGGTACCCATTTTTGTAATGATCAATTTGCTAAAGTTATGCTAAAATATGGAGTTACTCATCGTCTTTCTACCGCATATCACCCACAAACGAGTGGGCAAGTGGAGGTTTCGAATCGTGGCTTGAAATGAATTTTAGAGAGGACCGTAGGTGAAAACCATGCTTCTTGGTCCGATAAGCTAGATGATGCACTATGGGCCTTCCGTACCGCTTTCAAAACACCCATTGGGTGCACTCCTTATAAGCTCGTGTACAAAAAGGCGTGTCACCTACCTATCGAGCTAGAGCACAAGGCCTATTGGGCCTTAAAGCATTGTAATTTTGACCTTAAGACCGCGGGTGATCACTGGAAGCTTCAAATGAATGAATTAAATGAACTCCAGGATCAAGCCTACGAGAATTCTTTGATCTATAAAGAGAAAACAAGGAAGATTCATGACTCCAAGATCAAGAACCGCGTCGTCAACATTGGTGATTGAGTCCTTCTCTTTAATTCTTGATTAAAGATTTTCTCAGGAAAGCTAAAAACCCGTTGGACCAGACCGTTCACCGTTGCCCAAGTTTTCCCTTATAGAACCGTCGAGTTATCTCAAACCGACAGACCAAACTTCAAGGTGAACGGTCATAGACTTAAGCACTATTTTGGAGGGGACATACCACCGATGGTTGTCCCGAATATTTATGAATAAGTGTGATGTGAGGAGGCTCGCCTCTTCTTTTCTTGTGTTTCGTATTTTATGGTTTTATGTCCAGGATTGCCCAGATTTTGAAGACTCTCGTGCTCGTGGTTTTGTCTCTCGTTCAATCGATCTTCAATCCTTAGCATGCTTTTTCATGGGAATCCGATATCCGAGATCTTATTGATTTAACGTGTATCTATTAACATAATTAATAAACGACTTTAGATTTGCGTAGAGAATCCTTAATATTTGGATTATGCCTTGAAATTAGTATGGGGGTGACAGTCTCACATTGAGGACAATGTGTAGTTCTAGTATGGGGGTTCTTTCGATTCGATCTTACTTGCATTTGCCTTGTCTTCGCATAACCCCGTTTTTCCACCAAAAATAGCAAAAATGTGCCAAAATTTAAAATTAAAAAAAAAATTAGAATAGGTGTTTAGACACAAAGTGTTGTCTTCTTAGAAATAAATTTTGACTTGACCGAGCATGTTGCGCTCTAGCTTGCCCCTTAGCTTTTAGACTAAGCATTCGCATATCTTTTTATTAAAGATTTTAAATTCACGAAGAACGAAAAATGATAGATTTTTATATAAGTTTAGATGCTTAGCAAGGATTAGTTGGAAATCTTAAAAGCTCATAGAGGTTAATTGTGATTTTTTGCTCCTATTAGCTTAATAAACGTTATATAATTGTTGAATACATAAAGTTACTTTAGGTTTTTGTGATTCTTAGTTTAAATCACTTCGTAGAGATTCCTTCTGGTGAAATTAAGATACACATCGAGGTTTTGTCAGTGTTGTGGGGAAATAGGCTACCGATTCTTGACGGCTCGCTACCGTTTTTTAGGTAGTTAAAAGACCACAGGACTTGAAATTTGGCTTTAATAATAATAAGTTATGTAATAAACCGAAGCCAAAATAAGACCACTACCTCTTGCCGGCTCACAACCGATGTGGTAGTCGTTTAAAGGGTGGAGGTAATAATAATAATAAAACTGTGGGCTGATAAAAGTTTACTGCATCTTGCCGGCTCATAACCGATGTTGCAGTCTTCTAAATAAGGCACATAGTAATAATCTGAGACTGATAAAAGTTTGTTGCATCTTGCCGGCTCACAATCGATGTTGCAGCCTTCTAAAAAGTCAAGGAAATTACCGAGGTCAAAATATGTTTATTGCATCTTGCCGGCTCACAACCGATGTTGCAGCCTTCTGAAAGGATCAAGGTTTAATAATGTTGCAATAATAATAAGAATAAAGCCAAATTTTGACTCCAGGGTTATCTAAATAAAGCCTCCGTTTCTGGACTCGTAGTTGAGTTGTAGCGGATAAAATGAAAAGGATAACCCCTAAATCATGCAAATTTAGAACCTTAATGTGGACCTTATTCTCACTATATCGTCTCTTTAGGAAAGGATTTCAAACTAATTATGGTCTAAACCGGGTTTTACTTTATATGAATAAGACACTAATTTATTTTTCACAAATAATAGTAAAATCTTTAGAGGATTTAGGAAATAAGAGAGCGGAAAGTGGCAATGCTTTCACAATTAGCATTTATGAGTAGTGTTAGCATCTTAACTTGTATTTAACAATGATTTCATTTTAAAGCTTGGTTTGGGGTAAGTGAAAAATCAAGGACGATGAATATATCCTTTTAGTGTTTCTTGTTCCGTGAAGTTATGTTATGTATGAATAATAATAATAATGCATAAAAATTGTTAAACGGGGGGCTTTTCAAAACCAGTGATTTCTTAATCCCCTTAGATGAACACTTAGCTACTTTTCTAAGTAATTAATCTAGGGGGTTAAAATTTTTTGTTTTCTAAGTTTGTATTTATGACATTGCGTGAGAACACGACAATAGCTTAGTATGGGGGATTTTTGGTATATGTTTAATTACACATACCTTTTACCTTATAAAACGAGCTAAAAAGACCAATAATGACCAATAAATACATTAAAATGCAATGTATTCATTTGTATTGTGAATTGTGTCTTGCAGGTAACGGATATTGCACAAAACGAACAAAAACAAAGCAAAACGGACAAAACCGAGCACAGTAATGGAAAGAGCGTGAAAAATCAAAGCAGAAGGAGAATTTATCTTGAGTTTAAACCAAACCCAATCCCATTAAACATTTAACCTAAAAAGAAACCCTAAAAAAACTTACACCGTTAGTCCTTATTGTCTTACACCACTAGTCCTTATAAGTTTCATTGTTAATCCTTAAATTAACAATACTCTTATAACCACTTAACACTCGTTAAATCTTATAAACTCTCCCGTTAACCCAAGCCCAATAGCCTAACCCTTACCCGGTCCATAACCCTTTTAAAAATGTCAAAGCCCAACTCCTTTACACGAGCCCAAGTCAGATGTATAACAAATGGTTTAAAAAGGGGCGGGCGAAATCACTGTTTACCGTCCCCTTCCTCCTCTTTTACCCTACACACACATACACCCAATTAACCCCACTTAAGTGGTACTTACCTCTTCTAGAAGCCAATACGTCATCCCTGACGTCAAAGGGAATGCCACCTTGGCAATCCTGGCATCAATGATTGGCTGTGACAGGGGCGGGTGAAATCACTATTCACTGTCCCCTTCCTCCTCTTTTACCCTGCACACACATACACCCAATTAACCCCACTTAAGTGGTACTTACCTCTTCTAGAAGCCAATACGTCATCCCTGACGTCAAAGGGAATGCCACCTTGGCAATCCTGACATCAATGATTGGCTGTGACAGGTGGCACGCAATCCAACGGATGGAATTGATGCTTGGGAGCAAAGCAAACATTGAAGGGCCAGGATTAGAGATCTCAGACGCTCCTCAAGGTCCTAGAAGATTCATCTCAAGACTATAAATAGAAGGGGATCCTCACACACACAAGTCATGTAGTTTTTAGCTTAATTTTAGCTTATTAATGTAATTTTTAGCTTATTGTTTTTTAATGTATTTTTACTCTTAAAAGCTTGTAAACTTTTGAGTTTTAATAAAATCATCAGCTTATTTCAATTGTTCTCTTCAAATTCTGTTTTACTTAATGAACTTTTATTAAGCAATGTTTAGTTTTATTACCTAATAAGCTCATTAAGCTCCTAGTTGGTTAATAAGCTAATTCATAATCAGTTTAGCTTGTGTTAAGCTAAACTGATTAAGCTGTCACCCAAAATCAATCAAAAGGTCTTGAATAAGCCATTGGAAGATAAGCCAGTTCTGGAAGGGCTTATTCTTATTTAATAAGCTAGCTTGTAGATTAGCTCATCTGAGCATTTGTTGATCCTTGTTTGAGCTAGGATCAAGGTATGTTCATTTTTTCATTTTTATGCTTAAATTTCTGCATCATCTTATTATCTGCTTATTCATTGCTTATTATTGCTTAATCCGGCTTAATTTAGTTTATTATTACTTATTGTTGTTTGCTTTATTAATAAGATCTCATTTATCTTAGCTTTTCATTAAAACTACCTTAATTGCCATATTATAGCTTATTGTTCAAGCTTATTGATTAGTACTTATATATGGTTGAAAGTTGCTCAAAAGTTATCAATATTCTTTGATCTTAATCTGTTTTAACTTTTTATAGTTTATATCAATCTGTTTTAAGCTTAATATGGCTTAAAAGTTTTTTAAGGGGTGTTTGGCACAAGCAGTTTTAACAAGAGTTAATACTGCTTGAGAGTCTCTTACCTTTTAAGTCAACTTGTTAGGCCTTAATCAAGCTTATAATTCAGTTAATATATCTTATTAAAGTCTAAAATTTAGAATTGAGGTTTAGTATAAAGTCTCTTTGAATCTGTGGTGTTTAAGGGTTATAAGTCAGCTTATTTGATTAAGTTCTTGATTAGTAGCTATTAGGTGTCAATTTCATGATTTGATTGAGTCTAAAAAGCAGTAGTAGTAAGGATAGTAAGTGTGCTTGTGTTGTTGCATTTTTGGTAAAAACTGTCAAATGCATCAGCATTGCATCAGATAGGTTAAAAAGTTTGTTTCAGCCATTTTCATTTGCAAAATTCAGCTAGCTTAAGTAGGTTTTAGCTTTTGTAATTTGGTGCACAGTTAGTTCATAGGTTATATTTAATCTGTTAGGGCTTATTTTAGGTTATATAGCCTATTTGCTTATCTGTTTTAGGTCTGCAAATTGGTCCTTTAGTATTTTGATAAAAAGTTGAAAAACTAAAAATAGTGTTTCATGCCTGAACCAGCTTTTTCAGTTAGCTTTTTATTTGTTTAATTGATTTTCAAATTACTTTTTAATTGCTGATTTAGATAGTTTTTAGTATATGCTTTAAGGTTTTACAAGTCATTTTGTCATAAGGATCTGTTTAGTTGCTTAAAAATAAGCTCAAAGGTGCCTAGTTGGTCTGTTTGGTTATCAGTTTTGACAAAAGTGCTTATTTTCTTTTCTTAGCTAATGGATTATTAGTTGTTAGAATCAAGAAATTATTGATCCGGTAGTCTTGGTAGCTCAAAGATGGAGGTAGTCATCTTTAGAGAGAGAAAGTTAGAGAGAGAAAGATGGATGGAGAGAGTATATGAAAAATACACTAAAGAGTGTGTGTCAAATGATTTCTTCCAACACCCTCTCCATGTGTGGAGAGATTTTAAATATGTCTTACAAAATGCCCATAAAATGGGCTATGGTGTGGGCTTACAGTGGGTAAAGACCCGGCCCAACACCATAAATCATACAATTACTAACAAAACTACGAGCAATGCTAAATATGAAAATACATAGGGTGATCCAGTCTTTTTCTTAAACCTAACAATCTCCCCCTAAGGGAGGTCACCCTAGAAATTACAATTTAAATCCTAGCATTCTATGAGTTGATCTTTGACTCTGGCTCATAGTCTTTGATTCTTCAAGTACTATCTTTGTAAAGAAAGTAGTGATCTTTGAGCATAGTTCCTTTGACTTGTGTGATCTTCGAGCTTTCTTTGAGATCATCAACCACAGTAAATCTCTTGATCATCCTTGTTGTGTAGTATTGCCTCCATGTGATATTACGATCTTCAGACCGGCATGCTCACACTTTTCTGGATCATGACAGCAAGCATCAGAGTTGTGGAAGATGTGTTGTAGATCTTTCAGCTATCATGATGTCTTTGATTAAGAATATGAAGTGTGAGCATGGGGTATGAATTGACGTGTTTCTAGCCAGCTGCTACAACCGTCGAGATTCCTGCAAGTATACGTTAGTGATAAACAAACGAAAGTGTCTTTGTTCACTTTCATTGAATAAGGTTGCAAGAACCACGGTTCCCCGTTAATCAGTATAAATACTGCCTGCTATCAGGTAGAATTCTGAAGAATCTCCTTGATAGGGTTTCGCAGTTGCGCTAGCCATTCTCAAACCGGAGCGTCTCAAAATAGACAAAGCACAGAATGAGTGAACCAGTGGATTAAACCTACTGATTAATGAGAAATTGATTTGAAAATCAGTCGTGTGTCACTCAAGAAAGAGTTTTTGTGACACATTGAAAGTTTTATAATATAAAATCAATTTTCATCAGAAACACCTTTGTTTTGAAAGATATACATAGTCAATGTGCTCGAAAATCAGTTGTTGAACACATCGAAAGGTTTTTCAAAAACTCCTCGTCAATTCAAATACTGGAACAAGTTTGATTCACTCGAAATCGCCCCATCGTTGCTTTCCAGTTGTCATAAGATTGATCCTTAAAAGGATCTCACAAGTCACCTACCAAGATCTTGTTTGATGTTGGCTCTAGAAGGATTTCCATCTTCATTGTGAGTACTTTCGTATCACTCGGATGTTCTGGCAATACCACGAGGATAATGCGTAGGACTCTTTAGATATTACTTGTTATTCACATTGTGTGAATGAAAAATGTAAGTTGAATTAGTGTCCTAGTGAGATATGTAGATGATCTCATGGCTCTAGACTCAATAGTGCATTTTTGGTTTTAAGTAGTCGGAGGCTGGAGCAGACTGCCACCTTTTTAATATCGTCTAACTTGGAGTGAGAGAGATGATAAAAATGTATTGATCTCCGTGAGAAATGAAACAAGAATCCTTTGAGGGATTTTGAGTATCTGGGTCCATGATACTTGTCTTTAATGTCAGCAATCAACCATGTGATTCTGACAGCATATGTATTGACCCGGTTTCTGCCTAATGTTTAAGGAGGGCTGCTTTCTTTTCACCCTTTATCTTAACATTTCTTTTTCATTCTTCAACCCCTTCAGTACTTACCGAGACTTCATTACTAGTACCTTGTTGGGTATGTTCCAGTACTAGCTCCATCTCTGTCCGCACTATTCCCTTATTCTTACATTACTCCTTTTGTAATCATACCTAAGGACTTCTACACTAACTAGTGGATTGTCCCTGGGTAGATCCCTCCAGCTTTGGTAGGATCATGGGAACATGTACCTAACCATACCATCCTTATAACTCTGATAAAGTAAATGCAGGGTCGGTCTTTTGGTACTGTTCTCTTTGCCATCATATACCATTCCATCCCCCCTTAATATGTGCATCGATATTCGAAAAAAGTTTACACAAATGGATTGAGCCTACACTTTTGAGTTTAAAAGATCACATTTTTTATCAGATTTTCATAATTAAATCACATTTTCTCCCCCGAGCAAAAATTTCAAATCCGTTGAGATTTTGGGTCTCAATTGATTTAAGTTAGGAAAATTTGGGAGTAAGTGTGTCAGGTTTATGTAATCCGAATGTGAAATATATAGTTACTTAATATACAAGCCTAAGTTACAGTTTTAGTCACTACAAAATAATGTACATATTACAACAACGTATATATTATACTATCCCTCATTCGGTTCTCTTCAGTAACCGGTAGTCGCATTCTCGGATTCGTCTACCCACAAAGCTCTCCAGATTCCGAAAGATACGTCGTGTCTTTAGCCGTTTCTGGATAGCGAACGTGAAGTCCTTGCTCCTGCCAACATCTTTCTTCGACCAAAATCTGGTGTCCATCCCTGGATTAGTCCTGTTGATCTGGAATTCCTTGACTCGATAGTCCAACGCTTCATCTATCTGTTGCAGAGTGCCATCACTGAACTTGTGTATTTCATTAAACCTCATGATCATCTGAACCCCCCCCACCCCCCCCACGGCCAGCCTTATATGTCTTTGAAACGTAACTGCCCATGGAGAGTCTAATGACTGTGTAGACATGCTTGAACTCCAATCCCTGGCTTCCATCATCGAGGTTTTTGTGAGGTTTAGCTGCGTCTGGTAACTCTCAATTCCCAGCTGGAAGTCTTCTACGCGGTGTCTGATAACCAAGTTTCTGGTCCATAGGTTGACAGCGGTAGTTAGAATCTTTTTGTCTTCGGGTGATAGGTGGTTCAAGTAACCTTGAAGATTTAACAAGTACAGATCTTCAAAGTCATTGGGGTACATGTGTTTTGAAGTCCCATTCTTCTATAACGTATTCTTATGAGATCAGCTCGACAAGGACTATTTTCTTCATGTAGTTTTACCCTTACATTGAAAAGACTTCCGATTCGTACGACACATAAGATACGCATATGAGTCCTTACGCTCGTCGGTCCTCCTTCAGATTAGAATCGGTCAATGTAGAATCGTCTTCTTTGAAACACCATGAGAGATACCATACATAGCTGCGATGTCATACTTGCATTCTTCTTTAATCCATATCTGATCAGGCACTAGTTGCTCCAAGCCGACATCAGGAAATATGCCCTCCCATATCTTTTAAAATTGACAAGGCCGTCTGCCAACCTTTGCGACCAAGAACGTAGATACTCCAGGTCTTTGTTGAAGAAGAAGTCCGGTTGAATGGTTACATGGCCTGGTTTACCTCCCAGTGGAAGTGGCTTGCTGACGTTGTATCTGAGGATTGCATCATCCACTTGATCGGTGAGAAGTTTGTGGCACTCTTCCATTTGGAATTGGAGATGAATCACGTCAATGAAATACTTTGACTATTTCGAAAGTAGGGCCCTTCCAGGTCTTTGGAGTGAGTTCAGAGATTTCCTTTTTGTTTACAATACCAATCCGCAAAAATGTCACCATATCCCCAGTTTTGAGCATGGTAGAGAGTTCTCCTGTGGAGGAACATATGTCGACTTCAGAGCAGAGGCACAGTTGTGTGTTGGCATAGACAATCAGAAGATGGAATAGTCCAAGCAGGTTCTGGAGTGGCCGGTCTGTCTTCAGTTGAGGTTTCCACAAAGCTCTGCCGCAAGTTTGACTTGTAGGTATGTGATCAAGTCCTAACCGTCATCACCACTAGAATATCTTGTTTCATAGCAGTTGGTTCATCATCCATATAAAAAGGTCATCAGGGATCGTTGTGATTGAGGGCCTTGGACCGGGTTGGTCAATTTGTTGTCCAAGACAGAGTAATTTAACTAAGCAGCTGTTCTTTGATGAACTTGGAGCGCGTGCTTGTTGACTGATCTCCTGAAGATGATAAGGATAGAGGAGGTGGAGGAGGAGCTTGAAGCAGAATCGGAGGCTCGGATTGCTAAGGCCCCTGATGCGCCTAACGGTGTTGGAGGGAGGAAGGTGGTGGTGACGGTGTGGAGACCCGACAAGTAATTGGAGATCTTGCTTACTTTTCTTCTTAGTTTTTCCCTCCTGAGCCCTTATCTACATCAAAGTTATCACTTCATCACGACGTGAATACAGTCCTGCAGTCTTTTATGTATTGGGTATAAATGTGGGTATTTGTTGAAGCGTAGAAAAGTTTTTGTGGTTCCGGGAGTGCCTAAACGCAATTTATCGCGAAACGTATACACTTTACGTATCCGATAAAAATAAAATGAACAAGTTAATAATTATTCTCAAAATAATTATATAACCCTTTCTTGATGTAAACATTTAATTGTTTGATGCCCGTTTACATTGAACGCTAATTTTTAGTTTACGCGATTTAAACTTAATTCATGAAATCACAAGCAAACGCGTACAACACTAAAAATAAATAGTACATTTATCGACGTCGTCAATGACTTGAAAACACAGGGTGTTATACTATGTGTTGTTCAAGTTCGCCCATATGATTAATGAGAATGGAATCTGATGAACCTTGTTGAGGTTGAGGTGGTAGTGGAAGAGTTGTTGTTGTTGTTGTTGGTGCTGCAGTTGTGGTTGTGGTGGTTGGTAGAGGCCAGTGAACATTGGGTGAATCAGGTCTAGTCACGAGATCGATCACCGGGGATGTCATAGGAGGGGTGATAGAGGTGTCTTGCTGAATAGTGACTGACACCATTGATTCAGCCTCAGTATCTGCTGTTGCCTTCTCATTATCGGCCTCAGACGGTTTGTCATTCAAGAATTGATCACCAAAGCTGAAGTCTTTGGCGAGATGTTGTAGAGAAGACAATGTCCCTGTAGAGCTGACAGGTTCCTCTGGTATCACCTGTTCATCAACTGTCAGCTTTAGATTCTCCTGTACATCAGGGTATGCCGAGGCCGTAAACCCTTCATCCATATCCTCAGGTTGTGGTTGACTGGAGGGATCAGTGATCTCAACATCCGAGTGTTCAAGGTTTGGTCTAGCGAGAACACAAGGAGTTGGTAACGGTAGGGATTCAGCAACATCATTAGGGTTTGGTCCATCCTGGCCTTCATCTCGTGTACCAGGGTCTGATCCAGCCTGGCCTTCATCTTGAGCTCCACTTCTAACCACTGAAGGCATTTCTTCATCAGACTCCGTATCACTGCCATATAATCCAAGTTCGACATATAAGGAAGTAGAGTCTTCATGACCTGCTGTTTCAGTTGGAACATGAGAACGTCTCTGAAATATGTATTGTTCAGCCGAGCTCTTCTTCTTTGGAGTTTGAAGGTTGAGGAGAACTTGGGCCGCTTGTTCCTCCCCTACTTTCTCTTTCCCCTTCCCTAGCACCTCTGGTAGTGGTTGAAATTTCCCAGTGTCAGTTTCCCTGAATACCATAGGAGGAAGAGGACCCCTTTGAGTCGGGTATGCATCTGTTAAGTTTTCTTCTAGAACCTTTTGCAGTATTGCCTTCTCTGTGTCTTCAAGGCTGGGTTTAGCAGCAAGAACCCCTTCATCAACGAATTCATCTACCAGCTGCTTAGAACTCTTAACTGTTCTCTTCTTAACCACTTTCCCTGCCTTAGCACGTTTGGCTAGTGGTTGGGCCTCAGACGATTCTGACACCGGCTTGCGCTTCTTCTCCTTAGGTTTGGCCGGTGCAGGTTTAGACTTCTTGGCTTTAGTTTTAGAAATGGTTGGTTGCTCGGTTGCCTTTGGTTTTGCTTGTTTGATAGGCTTGACTGGCTTTGGTGTAGGAGATTCGGGATCACTTAATTCCTCACTCGCGATGTACCGTTGATGCTTAGCAACTTTTTCCAGATAGGCATCATAGTAGTCTGCTCCTCGAATGACATTATTGATGAGTTCATTCCGTATTGTCATCCCAAAGACTTCTCGTTTGCTTCCCTTAACACTGAACTTGAGATGACCTAGTACAGGTTCCTCAGTAGGCAAATGTAGTGGAGAGTCGGGTCTTGGGTGGAAGTTGTGCAGCCGTTGCAGGTGAAATATGATCAACTTTGTGAACCTGATACTTGGGATAAGGATAAGAGTTGCTTTCTTCTTCCCCAGAGTATGTTGTGCCAACTTCCTTTTGTCTTCTGTGAAGGTGTGGATGGATTGAGTAAATTCTTCCCACATCCTTTCAGCATAGTCGATGTGAGCTCGATTGACAATACCCCAAAGGATTTGTAGCACTGGGGCTCTCGGCCTTTCAAATCCAGAAGTCTTTCCCGTAAGGCACAGATTGATAATGGTTGCTAGTGCCCTCCACGGTTGGAACATGTCATTAGTGGTGACATTGGACAAGTGTATGACTTCCTTTGGATACCCCAACTTATTGACAAATTCAACAAGAGTATCAGGAGTTGGAGGAGAAGAGAAAGCCCGGTTGTTGTCGACTGGTGTGATCTGAAGAGCATCTCTGAGTGTGTCTTGAGTGAGATTAAACCATTGCTCGTCCAGTTGACACTTATAACTTCCAGCTTTACTGTCAAAACGAATAGTATCCCAGAATTGTTGAATATAGATAGCCGGTATTGTTGATGACGCTGTAAAAGCTCTGAAGAAGTTTTTTCAAGATGAAGGGGCCAAGATGAGGAACTTAAAAACCTCTCACACAATAAACACGAACCTGTGTTTGTGTGTCAACAAAGAAGCACAACAAAAGAAAAGAAAGAGAAGACCTAGTTTTAAAGTTTTCGGCTATAAATAATCCTGTCAGCCATTGTGGCAATCATTCCGTTTATTAATTCAGTTTATATATCAAGGTTTAATTTCAGTTATTATTAAGTTTATAAGTGTTTTTTAAGTTACTTTCCTCTTCTGCCAATTGTAGTTCTCAATTTAATGAAAATTAAGCTCTTTTTACTCAACAAGCTCTCAATAAGCTCATTAGAGCTTATTCTTTCTAATAAGCTCTAATTCAGCTCAAAATTTGTATAAGCTCTTTCATATGGCTTTAGTTTGAATTAAGTTCATAAATGATCATTTGGGTGCAATTTGGAAGCCAATTGAAGAAATAAGCTCCCAAAAGCTTATTGAGCTTTTGACTCAGGTTTAGAGGCTGTGGGAGCCATTAGGACAGGTTTTCTAGGCCACTCACTCAGAAAGAGTGGCCTTGGTCCTGAGACAACAAATTCCAAGGTCTCATCTTCTAAAATTCATTCTAGCTTAATTTTTAGCTTAAACCTTTAGCTTATTTGCTTTTAGTCTTTGTAAACACATTAGTTTAAGTTGCTAGTATGACTGTTGTAAGTTTTTTATGGCATATATTTAGTGTCACATTACTTTTATTTCTTAAAAAACTGTCATTAAGGAAGTATAGGCTAGTAGAAGAAACAGCTTATTATCCCTTAATAAGCTAGTAATTTTGTAGTTTTAAAATATGCTTAATTAGGTTAGAATAAGTGAGAAGGAGATAAAAGGTTTTTTAAGTTTTAGCTAAAAATGATTTAAAAACCAACGTTGTTTGACAGTTTTTTGAAATAAAGGGTGTTCTGGGCATAAGCCATAAAATGGGTCAAACCAGGTTTTGCATGGGTATGGCCAATGAGTTTGGCTTAGCTTCTTAGATTTTAATAATTTTCAAGCTGATTTTTAGAAAAATTTTAGTTGTAAAATAGTTTTTTTTTAGTTATTAAATCCATGTTCAAAACTGTGAAGTTTTTTAAGTTACTCACAAGTGCCATTTGATAAGCACTGTGGTTTAAGTGTAAGGATCAAAAAAGGTGTGTATTAGTGTCCAAAACAAGGCGGTTATAAAGCCTTTGTCCCTTTGACCTTCATAAGTCAAAACCACCAGCCCATTTCTGTCACAGTTTCATAAGCCCTAAAACACCTTTTATATAATCCAATTAATTAAGCAAGCAAAATGAATTTCCAAAAGCACAAAATTGGTGCTTCAGTCCCTTAGATAGAGTACGTAATCTGTTAAGCTTCTTTGTGATTTTAGAGACTTATTTGACAGCTTTTTTAAAAAAAAAAAAATAAAAATTTTTTTAAGGCACCCCCTTGTCAAATAAGGCCCTGCATTTTGTCTTAAAGTTCCGCTGGGTGCTAAAGGAAACTTTAAGCTCATTGTTTCTCTGTCTTGTTGAGTTCAAAGCCCAAGTCTTTGGCTTATTTTTGAAAGTTTATAAAGCCATAGTATATCTTCAAAGTTTCAGCCCTTGATAAGCTATTTGGTTTGCATTATTTTTAAGCCCAAAGATGCCCTTTGGCTGTTTACACCAACAGTACTAACACCCAAGTTAGTACTGTTGTGGGGTTTAAGCCACACTTTGGCTTATTGAGCTTATCCCATAAGCTCAAATGTGTCCTAGTAAGTTTTTAGGTTAAGTTAGTTAGTTAGTGTGCTTATTTCACTTTTTCTTTAGCTTATTTGCTCAAGTAATTTAGTAAAATTTAGCTTTTAGGCTTATTTCATGTTTCTGTCACTTAAGCCCTTTTCCATAGCTTATTAGTTTAGCTTTTTCTTACCTTTTAGCTTATTTAAGTTAGTTTAAGCCCTTTTTGCTTATTTTAGTCCTTGGCTAAGCTTATTCTACCAATAAGACTTAGCAAATTGGCTTTTAAGCCAATTTGGCTTGCTGCCCACATTAAGCTTATTTTATAGCTTATTCTTTTGTCCAAAGTCAAAAGTGTCTTCATTAATGTTGTTTAAATTAAGCTGTTCTATAAGTTTGTAGTTTTGAGTTTTTACCAAAAATCACTTTTTAATAAGCCAAAAAAATAAGCTGTATCGTAGGGTTAGATTTGTCACATTTTCATAGTATAGGGGCACCCGTTTTCACTATAGTGTAACTTTCCTAAAGTTTGCCCGCCTACCCTTTAGTTTAGAAGTTTACACTTTCTACCCTAGAGTTTTAGAAAAAAAAAATAAAAGGGGAAGATACTTGGTCCGGGTGAGCAAGACTCGAACCCGGGACCAAGCAATACATCCCCTTTAACTCCCACACACACTACCACTGCGCCCTTGGGTCTTTTTCGTTATAAACCCAAGGGCAAACATATTTAAGGGGGTTTTCCCCTTATAAGCTTATAAGCTGTCAAGCTTATTTTCGGGCTTATTGAATAAGCTGGTGGGTGTTTGGTATTTTTCGTAGGTAGCTTATAGAGTCAAGTATTTTGTGTAAATTTTTCAGAATTTTTTGTAAACGTTTAATATTTTTTATAATTTAATTTAGTTAAAGGTTTATTTAATTCATAATAAATACAAAAATTATCAAAAAAATATTTTGCTTTTTTAGAAAATTTTCTTTTGTCATCTAGTTTGTAGGAAAAATATAAAAGTTTTCGTAGGGTCATTTTTATAACTTTCTCTCTTTTAAAGAACGGGTCCGGGCACGGGTTTTTGTTTTGACTCGTTTTTGGGTCAAACGAACTCCGTTTTCGGTCTAGTCTTTTTCATTCTTCGTTATTTGACCCGTAGAGTAGTTTAGAAGTGAAAAATTTTCCGTAGGGTTATTTTTAAAGATTTTAGGTTTTCCCCCTTTTGTACGGGATTCGGGGTTTCGTTTTCTAGTTTAATTTCGTAATTTTTAGGTTTTTCTTAAACGTTTTAGTCCGTTATTGTTTAATTTGACTTATTCAACTTCCCAAACTCATTCCTTCCTTCAAACTCAAATCTTCGATCGTATCGATTTACCATTCCAGCCTCGTTGGGGATTTACGACCCGGGAAAGCTCTATACTACTTCTCGGTATCATTGATTGTTGGTTTTTACACTTCTATATATATTTTATATTTTGTTATATATTATATATATTTACGGTGTGAATCCGGCACGATCATCTAGCAAGCTTTGCATTTTTTTCAAGTCACCCTTCCATTTCCACTCTTTCGTTCCAGTGCTCAAATATTACCGAATTCAAAATATGAAACGATTCAAGTACATTTTCATATAAAAACACATTAAATATGAGCATTTAACGAGGGACATTGATACAATAATATATAGATTATTTGATGTTATCAGATAGTTTTTAGAAATAAATGTATGTGATATATTATGAGAATATTAAGATTGTAAATATATGTTTTACCATTCATATGTTTTAGAAATAAATATAACAAATAGAAGAGAAGCTTGTGTGTTGTTGTTTTATAGCAAAGGATAATTCATGTATAATTTAGAATCTTGAAGGATATAAAGCATAAGTGTTAAAATGTGTTATGTTCCTTGTTGCAGGTAATATAGTAGCTGCACGTAGCCGGGATGTTATGCCTTAAATATAAATGTATGTGATTTTTTTATCAATTAAAGTGTTTGGTTACCATTTATATTTTTTGTAGTGAAGACCCGATTTTCTCTTTTTTAGATTTATGATGCAAAAGTCACTATTCGTAGCCGTTCTAGCATGCTTAAAACATGAGAAACATGTATGGTAAAGATGAACTTGTTCTCATGTTTAGGTATACTTCTTTTGGCCGTTGATTAAATGTAAATTTTGTTGACCATGTCCCTTGTTAAGTTCGGGGCATGCTTCTTAGACAGGAATGGGTAAACGAAGAAGTTCATACTGAATATGATATGTTACTGTTTAATGTTGGCAGTTATGTATGTCATTTTGGCAGTGAAGAATTTTGTCTAATGATTGGGTTAAAGTTGGTCGTTATAATCTAAATGACTTTCAAACTGCACCCACTCTATTAGTACAATGTATATTCCCTCGTTGCACCACTCCAATAAAGCTTAGTGATCTTAAAGGAGCATTTGAGGGTGAACGTTTTTATGAGCTAGAGTTTCACGATGTTATTAGTTTGTGTTTGGTTATTTTTGTTAAGTATATATTATGTGGTATGGATCCTAGGCACCTGGTTGAGACCTTTTGTTTGCGTTGGTTAAGCATTTAAATACATTTGACGAGTTCCCATGGGGACCATATTGTTGGACACCTACATACAGCAGTTTGAGAAATGCTGATTGGAATCATATTTCTGAAAATATTCATAGTAGTCCTAGTAAACCTAGTAAGTTAGAAAAAATCAAAAAGAAGGTACATGGGTCCGTTAAAGGCAGGGACGGTGGAGATGAGAATACGAATGAAGGGAAGTTGCCTTAGCAGCCTCGGTATACATTGTATGGCTTTATTTGGCGGTTTAAGGTATGCGCTTTAGTTGAATTATTATTAGTAGTTCATGTATATATTAAATATTTTTTTATCCTAATAATAATGTTATTTTTTAGACATGGATTTTGGAGGTTTTGCCTGGAACTAATCAATGGTGGACAAAGCAACACAATTTGTTCCTAGGGGCCTTTCTTGTAGTAGTATAATCAAGTTTCAACGAGAGGATTGGCAACTTTTTGTTGTGTTTAAGATCCTGTTGTAAGTTGGAAAAATTTATGTGGAGTGGAGTGGTGCGACCAGGGAAAATACGTTGTACTAATGGAGTGGGTATATTTTGAAATTCATTTAGAGTATAAGGACCAGACTTTAAACCAATCATTAGACAAAATTATTCATAGCCAAAATGACATATAGAACCGCCAACATTAAACTATAACATATCATATTATGTATGAACTTCTTCGTTTACCTAAACCTGAGAAACATTCCGTGAACTAAACAAGGGTCATGGTCAACAAAATGTACATGTAACCAACACCCAAAAGAAGTATTTCTAAATATGGGAACATGTTCATTTTCACCCTACATGGTTCTCATTTCTTTAAGCATGCTAAAACAATTACAAATAGTCAAATAGTGACTTTTGCATCATAAATCTACAAAAAAATGTCTTCACTACAAAAAATACAAATGGTAATGAAACATATTAATCTTATCTATATCTATATCTATATCTATATCTATATCTATATCTATATCTATCTATATATATATAATAAAATAAGGTTTTGTACAACCTTTTTAAGCTTTTGCATTAAAATCGCAATTAATAAGATACCTTAATTAGCAATATGTACAATGGTTTTATGCACAAAAGTTGTACACGATTTGATAACTTTTTGTACAACCTTTTTAAGCTTCTGGCATTAAAATCACAATTAATAAGATACCTTAATTAGCAATATGTACAATAGTTTTAAGCTTATGCAGTGTTAATGTGGTTTAATGCCATAAACCTATTTCACAATTCTGTTTCAACTAAATCTTTTAATGTCATAAAGACATTCCACAAATATTTTGAAATCTCCTCTAATGTCAAAGTATTTGATTCAATCTTCTTCTACAATCTTCCACTACACGCCTCCTCAATCAGTTACAATTCATCCGACCTATTTAACAGACCGATCAAAACAAATTATTCAAAACAAAATAAAATCCAAATCCTTTCTATCTTTCTTCTCTGCCAAACGACGAACCAAAAGCCCCAATTCAAAAAAATAATACAGACCCAAACCCTTTACATGATTTTCTATGCCATACCCTTTCAAATTCATCAAGAAAACATTTTAATTGATTCATCTATGTTCCAGTGATGTTTATGCTGTCAATATAGAAGAGTTGGTAAGTAGTGATTTATTATAATATTTAGGGTATCTAATTATTAGTTCCATATTATATTATTCTGTTTCGATTGAATTATAAGATAATTTCCAATTATCCTATTCAAATTTATTTATGTTTTACCATAATACTATGCATAAAACCTTTGACTTTGAGTGATTTGTTCGTACATCAGAAAGCAATTAAATTGTTCTTCATTTGCCAGTGATTTGGTAAGTATTGAATCTATTCAACTTTTAATTTTTAAGTTTTTGATGTAAATCTCATAGTTACGATGTTTATTATGTGTTGTTTTTTTGAATAATAAATCTAAATTTTTTAGGTCATTTTTCATATAGACGGTGCACTCACTTTCTTAATGTAAGTTTTTATGATTTCATGCCTACGAAGTGTCTGATGAAATTATTGATTGAATAGTTTTTTCTATAAAAGATCATCGTAGATGTTGAATGATAGAAAACCTTGAATTTGTGATGCATGAACCTCCTCTTTTAATTGATTACATTAGTAATTGCAGCGCTAAATCGGAAAAAATGTTTTAATTTTCTAAATTCTTCATGACATTCCTTTCCATCAATCATTTTAGTCATACGGCTTCTTTTTTATTCTTTGTAAATTATGGTTCGGGGTAGGATTTCTTTCACCAGTCAATAACAAAGACAATGCATAACTCGGTGGTCATCAGAATCACTAAGCTACTTCATTTTGTTTAATATTGCTTTAATTAGAGGTAACAACTATACACATAATCACTTGCTTATTCTAATCCTATTGCTTCGTCACATCTATAAACATAATTTATGTGGTTTGTACTTTTGAAATTTCCGTGTTCCAAATCAATTCCTACTACACATATCCAAATCGATTTTGAACCAAAATCGTTTCTTATAATATCTTTCATCTAATTCTCTATCATTTCTTTAAAAAAATATTCCTTGATTTTAGCATAATAATTTTTTGATTGATTTTGCAGGTTTAAGCTTGATATTCCACTATTTGATATTGTAGGTATTTTGTTTCGATTCAATTTTAATATATTTTCTTTGCTTATATTCAATTTATTTGTCTTTGATCAGATTCCTAGAAAAAATTAGGGAAAATTGTTGATCCCACGCCTTGATCGATTCTTTAGTATATAAAGAGTTTGTTACCTTGGAAGATTCCAAAATAACAAAGATTGAGACTTTGTGAATATACCAAAGTGTATGCGGAAACTACACTTTGATACTCTAGAGAAATGTATAAAATAGTAACAATCACTCACACACAATAGATACCAAAATCACTGCTTCAATATTATAAACAATACGAGTACTCTCTAAGTACTGGGGTTACACAACCTTGAAGCAATTACAAATTCTCTCTAAGTGTATATCTTAAAGTTCTAACTATCACTACTCTAGGGATCTCCTTTTATAGAAATACAAGGAACCCTTTACACATATATCTGCCTATCTATTAGGAACAGTTACAGTTCAAAACTAAATATTCCGAAATACTCTCCATACCTTCTTATCTTCATATCATCAGCTTTGACTATTTAGCAGTACAAACCTCTTCAACTAGCAGTATTAAGTTTCATTGGCAGTACTAACTTTGTGCTGGCAGTACTAACTTTGTGCTGGCAGTACTAACTCCTTTAGTACTGTTGGCAGTATTAAGTCCTATGAAGATTTATTCCCAACAATCCTCCCCTAAACTTGTGATTGTCCTTTAAATCAACAAGTTTCTTCTGAATAAAATCTTCTATACTGCTGATGATTCTTTCAAACACTTTTGTCATTTCTGCACTTGATTTCTTATCCCACGCCTTGATCGATTCTTTAGTATATAAAGAGTTTGTTACCTTGGAAGATTCCAAAATAACAAAGATTGAGACTTTGTGAATATACCAAAGTGTATGCGGAAACTACACTTTGATACTCTAGAGAAATGTATAAAATAGTAACAATCACTCACACACAATAGATACCAAAATCACTGCTTCAATATTATAAACAATACGAGTACTCTCTAAGTACTGGGGTTACACAACCTTGAAGCAATTACAAATTCTCTCTAAGTGTATATCTTAAAGTTCTAACTATCACTACTCTAGGGATCTCCTTTTATAGAAATACAAGGAACCCTTTTACACATATATCTGCCTATCTATTAGGAACAGTTACAGTTCAAAACTAAATATTCCGAAATACTCTCCATACCTTCTTATCTTCATATCATCAGCTTTGACTATTTAGCAGTACAAACCTCTTCAACTAGCAGTATTAAGTTTCATTGGCAGTACTAACTTTGTGCTGGCAGTACTAACTTTGTGCTGGCAGTACTAACTCCTTTAGTACTGTTGGCAGTATTAAGTCCTATGAAGATTTATTCCCAACAAAAATCACATTGATGAATTAGTTTTTTTAATTTTTTTTGTTATGTCGGTTCAAATATATGATATGTTTCGATTGATTATGTTATAATTTATTTTTGTAGATAAAATGTGATTGACGAAGATTAACCATGTTTGACATGTTTTATCTCTTTTCATTCTTAAGATGTTGTACATTTTTATATAGCTATTTTGATGTATTGTGTTTTTAAATACGAATTTAAAGACTTTTGGTTTTACATATATTATATTTTACCGATTTTAACATTTCAAAGTATAATAAGAGTGTTTATATTACAAGCCGGTTAACATTATATATGTCTGAGTGCAGATGTATCTAAGAGGTGTTTGGATGTGCGTTTTAAAAAGTGGTTATGTGATGCTAAATAATTGGGTTAGATCTACTGTAGTAAAACATGTTGTAGCCTGTAGACAATAGAGTTTGGATGTGCTTTTGCTGTTAAAAGTTGCAATAACCAGATGTTTTAGTGTTTATCAATAAGTTGATGCTAAATTATGAGTGAAAGGTATATAGTTTATTTTATTTCACCCTTAGTCCGTAGATTGTAAGTTTTGTTGCACCATGTATGAAAGTGATTAGATAAGTGCCATTAGATTGTTTTTATTTGTCACATATAATACTTACGTACACAAATACTCCGTCGTGAAGTGCAACCCGCCATCATCATCATCATCAAAAAATCTTTTGAAACCAGTAAGTATGTTATCAGTCCCCTGTTAGTAATCGTTGTGTACATTGATGTGAAGGAGGACCATGAAACCACCATTCGAGGTGCGGTGCTAATAGTTTAGTGATTAGTTGGACGTTGCGTGAGATTAGTGCATGGTAAAACATGTGCAACACGTCTCTGTTATGGGACTCTGTCAAAGGTGATCTTGCAAGTTGGCGAAACTGTTTGTAAAAGTGATTGTGAGTTGGGATATATGGGATGGTTAGCACCCTTATGTCTATGTCTGGTGTGTTGGTTTTCGAAGCAATAGCAACATTTATTGTCCAAGCGTCTATTCTTTCACTCATTTCCATATTTAGAGTTTCCCCGCCACTGTTAGATAGTTTCTATGGCAACATTTTTGAAGCAATGTCCACAAGCTTTAATTCAGTTAGATAGTTTTCTATGAAATTTAACATGGGGCTAAATTTACAAATTAGATGTAGTTTTGTTGAAGGGTATTCACATAAAGAAATAAAGCAATTCCTACGTGTTTTAACTATATGCTTTGTTGTACTCCTTTTATGTTACTTTTTTTCGTTTGTAAAACACATATGTATTTCTAAACTTGTGTCAACCGATCCATAGGTTAGACACGAGGGATAAGAAGAAACAGACAGCCATTACGCACATAGGTTAAAAGGAAACTTAGAGTTTCAAATCGTATATAATAGTGAAAACTTTGCGGCTAACTATTATGCGGCCCAAATGCTTATTCATGTCGTTATTGTAGGTTCGAATTTGTTAACTATTAGTCTTTTACTAAAAATGAATAAATATGGTTGATTAAGTTACTCAAACCAACCATGCCTAAAAGTTAAACTACAAAAATTTAATCGAATCTTTTATAAATTAAATTTATTTCTTAGGAAAAAGATTCTCTAAAGTTTTGTTTGAACATGATAGGTAATGTTGTATGTATTGTGAGGAGTAAAAAAACAAATGGGCCCTTAATATTAATGTATAAAGTATAAAATACAGACTACATATGTAACAAAACCTAAGCGGGTCAACACCCATCAATACAATTATTTCATTCCTTAATACTATGTCAAACCCAAATATATACAAGCTATGTTTAAAAAATAATAAATACAAGTTAATTTCTACATATGTTATTGCTTTAACTCAAATGAATCTATTTATTGTTTTAACTAAATGAGTTGAAACTTGAAATTGTCACTTTTGCTAGACCACCAACTCTCTAATTGCATGATGATTCAAATTATTCAAACAAGGTAATGAAGATATGCAATTCGAGAATCTAGCTCTTGAATACTTATATGATGTGCCGATCAATTATTTACTATATAATAGATTTATTTAATTATTAGTATAGTTTGTAGGCCCTCTAAAACTAACAAAATTATCAAGTTTGAACTCACAAAAAGTTGATTTTGGTTTAAATATGTTTTGTCTGTTCGTCTCTCAATTAAAATCCATTAAGAAGGCCAAAAGAGTATTTATGTGTATCAAAACTCTATAACTATATTGACACATTTATGTAATTTAGTTGTCACTCTTTTAATCATTGTGGCATTGTTTATGATATCACACGATGTTTGCACATTTATTTTCTAGATAGTTATAAATCAAATTAGTTATTGTATTTTGACATATTATTTATTGTACTCTTCAAAAAGTAATGGAATCTATTTACGTTCATCGTTGTTTGTTAGTTTATTGATTCACATAAGACTTTAATGAACAATTATTTTAAAGTCTAATTAATTATCGATTACAATATACTTTTACTTATATTTTCAATTGACTATTAGGTGTTCACGAAATAGACATTGATTATTGACTTGATTAGCGCTTACATACGTCCTTTGATATTCAAGACCATAAAAGCTTGAGACAAAAAAGCATCCATGTTTATTATAATAATTGCTACAAACTCAACTGTTTATCGAATAATTCACGTATTATCTGATTATTTCTTTCATATATTAACAGAACCTGTTTATGTTTGGTGTTTTTCTTAATTTATTTATGCATATAACTTCTTACAAAATATTTTTTAAAATACATCCGGTGTTAAACAGGTCTTTAAGCTAGTAATATATAAGATTCAGTTTTCACATTTAATACGGCTGTATTTATGACTCAAAACCAAAAACTTCTATTGCTAAACTCAGTTTATGAGTTTATGCAGCACTGGAATATGATATGATCTTAACCAGAAATCAGATAAGAAATGAGGTTAGATCCGTAAAACAATCATGAATTCAAGAATTAAGAATTGAACTCGAAATTGGATTACAACGGATAGTTTGTTACAACTGAAATAATTGAACATTTAGAGAATTATAGAGAGAAAGGTAATCTGTTAAAAAATGAATAGCTAGCTAAAATGAACCCCTATTTGAGTATTTATACAGGAAAGAATATAAACAAGAGTTTGTTGTTGTTGTTGACTATTTTTTTTGTTGACTTTCCGTGTTGACTTTATTTGACTTTCCATTTAGGCTCAAATCAATACCATCCCCTTCAAAATATTATTGTCCTCAAGAATCATGTAAACCCAACACTTGATCTATGTCATCATGAAACTCGAAAGCAATACTTAGATCCGGTTCAATCTAACCCACATATATAATTCGTAGCTCACAACCCTTCGTATCCCTTTACAAAATTCCAAAACTTGCCAAAGTAAAGTCTTCACGTATTCGTATGAACCAAACAATAGCTTGACACCCCATGTACCACTGTTAAGTATGTTCGCTGCAACATCAATCCTTTTCTGTTCATTTCTGTGAGGTGCCAAAATCAGCTTGTTGATAGCCGACATGCAACCACAACACTTGTTTAGTCCTTCACTATCCTGATCTACAACCGGTTCTTGCTGCACTAGTCCTATATATCCTCGAAGCGACTTAAGCTTCAGCTCCATGCTCATTCCCGATCTACATTGTCCTGCCAACGCCATGCTCCTTCCTGCTCGATCCTTTATTACAAAATCCCTTTTATGAACATTTTTTTCGCGGATGTAACCCCTGTATATAAGACCCATTCGTGCAGCTCCACACCTAACACAACATTCGTGACTATTTTCTCCTTTTCTTTCCTTTTTCCTGTGTGGCCATTTCCATACGTCAAACTTTCTCTTTCCATGCTTTAACTTGCAATTCGTGTCAACTATTTTCTTCCTCGTAGGCCATTGTCAAACTCCAAACGACCAAGATTACATTCTTGACTCATAACATCAACATCGCCAAATTTCCATTTAATATTGTCAAAATCTCCTTCTTGTTTCTTGTTTAGAAAGAACTCCTTTGCAAAAAAAAAACCTCAATAAAAACATCGTTGACTTCACAATCATAATCAAACACATTCAAATCTTTATCCTCATCTTCCCATTCTTTAACATACCTCTGATTATCAACATACATTTCCAACAAGTAAAAACCCTTCTGCCTATGAACACGACTTCCATTGTTTTTGTGTAGGAGTTTACTTATATTTATATCAGACACGAATCCGTCGTCTTCCATGACCAAAAACTCTGAATCTCCATTCTTACTATTCTTAACCTTTATGTCAGCACTCACTTTTCCATCATCAATTACCTCATTTCCCAACTATACTGATTCTTTGAAAATTTCAACAATGACATCCTCAACTAATCCATTTCCCAAATCAAACGACTCTCGTCTCACATGCTCAATGTCGATCTTATCACCCCACTCAAGACTCTTATCAGCCAACTCATAATCATTCTCTCTAGTTACAATACCTGCTCTAATGCCCTTTGTATCACTTCCTACTTCATAAAGTTCTACAACGCTCATTAAACAATTATCATCATTCTCAATTTCACATGATTCTTTAACAATTTTATTCGCATTTGCAACATCATGATTAGTAACATCATCAAATAATCCATTTTCAACCCCGTCGATTCTTTACTTTTTCTATCTTTGTAAACAAACTCATCAAAAATTCCACCACCAGGAACCAAATTACTCACACCTATTCTATTATTCCTCTTCTTAATCTCATTATCATCCACCTTGCTCAAATCTTTAAAATCTATTTCTTGCACTTTATCATATTCTTTAGAAACTTCATCAGAAACTTCCTTCTCAATTCCATTATCAATCACTTCACTTGAATCATTGGCTACAAAATCTTTACTCTCGACATTTTCTTCACAATTCATCAATACATTGTCGTTATTAACCGTTTCCCTTGATTCTTCCCACTTGGCCAAAAAATACGCATTCCAGAGGGTTTTAGGATTTCGCCTTATAAGCACATTTCCAATTTCGGGTTTCAACCCTCAATGAAAAGATCAATAAAATGTGTTTCATCCTCGCCCATATCACTTAAAAAACTTACAAAACCGAACAAAGACTTAAAGGCATCAGAATATTCTACAACTATACCCGTTTGTCGAAGAATCTCCTTGATTAAAATTTGCATTTTCCGAATATTACCAAATCTTTGCAATATTGCATGTTTGTAAACCAACCAAGTCACATCTTTACCAATTATTTTCACAATCAGCTCGTGCCACAATAAAGCAATGTCAAAGAGATGTTTAGAGACTAGAGATACCTTATGTTCGCCAGGCACATCATTAACTCTAAAAAATTGCTCGCATTTGTACAACCAACCCCTCACATCATCTCCCCCAATTCTTGGAAATTTTATCCTTGTTACCCAGCTATATTTCCACAATTCAACCCTTAACTTCTCCATGACTAAGAACAAAGTATGACTACAAGAACTATTGTAACTAACTTTCTTGCAACAAATTTCCCGATTGGTGTCATTGTTGGTGTTATAGTGGTTAGTTAGCCGTATGTTTGTTTAGCGGCTGGTTAGTAGTTCAAGCTTTGCTTGAGGTTAATGTGGTATGTCTGCCACATTCCATTGTACTTCATTGATTTTTTGGTGATTAATATATTTTACCAGGGTGTGATCCCTTTTACCAAAAAAAAAACTCGATCAATAACTTGAATAAACTCGCTACTGGACTCGGTTACACGTGTTTTCAATTGGAAACCTGATAAAGAAGGGCCAATTTAATGAAAACTAATCAAAACCCCCCAATTTGATTGAAATTAGACAAACCCTCAATTCATGAACCCTAATTGAAATTCAACTCAAGAACCTTAAATTTGGTTGTCAGACTCTTGATACCACTTGATATGATCTTAACCAAAAATCAAATAAGAAATGAGGTTAGATCCGTAAAACAATCAGGAATTCAAGAATTAAGAATTGAACTCGAATTGGATTACAATGGATAGTTTGTTACAACTAAAACAATTGAACATTTAGAGAATTATAGAGAGAAAGGTAATCTATTACAAAATGAATAGCTAGCTAAAATGAACCCCTATTTGAGTATTTATATAGGAAAGAATATAAAGAAGAGTTTGTTGTTATTGACTATTTTTTTTTGACTTTCCGTGTTGACTTTATTTGACTTCCCCTCTAGGCTCATATCAGAATATAAAGAGTTCATGGAGGTGTTCCTGAAGTCATGACCAAAGCCTGTTACAAGAAAACCAAACGTTTCTTTAACTATTCAACCCTCTTATTTTTGGATTTCATTTGACCCAGCATCCTATACAACCCTAAATCGCCATCATCATCAGCAAATACTGATGTTGTGATTTCGTTCACAATAGGGATTGCGGATAGGTGAACCACCATCTACCAATCTTAATAATTCATTCTCACCTTTTATTTTTTGCTTAATCTAATCACAACATCAGACACGAGATTAGCACAAGTACGCACTTGGCCATCCTGTTTTTGAGGTCCTCCTGCTCATCAGTTGGTGGTTTAATTTTGATCCATGTTACTTATGAATATGAGATGTTGGTTCTTTTTTTCTTTGGTCAGGTTAGCATTTTGATGTTGGTGCTTCTTTTATCTTTCGTAAGGTGCCTTCAAAAACATGGATGTGAGGAGTGAATATGCCTTGAAACTGTGACATAAATTGAAGAGCAATGTGCTGAGGTGAGTACCAATCATTTGAACCTACATGTTTGCTAATATTCTAACTGTGTTTCATATTCTATCTTATAATGAATGCTAGGTTTTTATACCATATCAGCAAATCCTTTTATAGTTACATGGAACTAATACTACTACATGAGTATCCTCATGTTAGAAATTGTTGCATTTGTTGGACGTAATAGTAAAGGTCAAAGGTATTTATGAAGCTAAGATATTGGGTTGCTACTTGATAAATAAGTTGTTGATGCTATGCTTATATTTTCTTTTTAAATTGTACCATGCTTATAAAAGGATAATCAGATTATGTTACTCATTACCTACTCACTAAAAATTCAAGAAATCAGTTTCGGCAACAAAAGTGGTCATCTAACACTAAAATTACATTATGCTGTGTCTATTTTATTAATGGCTTCTCAAAGCATGTTAAAAGGTAAGAAATTAGGGACCACGCTAAATTAAGAAGCCTTTCCATTTCAACAAGTTCACCATAGAATTTCTTTTAGATTCTCTCGTTCATGGTAGTTCTAAAATTTCTACAAGCTAATTTATTAAATGGAAACGTGAAGAGATCACATCAATGAGCTTGGTACTTTATAGTAATATAATCATTGAATGATTTTTCATATTAGAAGTTAAAAATCACGATCATGTTAACTAAAAGTTAAAAAATGTGATTGAGATAAATGTAAAATTACTTATGTATATCAAGCTCTGACCAACTAATTATTTGCTTATTTATCTTTGATTCTATATAATTCACTTCGACAATGCACATCCAAACGCTCCCAAAATAAGTTTGCTATTGTGTGCAAAGATTCTGCTGTCGGAATTCTGCCTATCATGAATTCTAAACGATTTCATTGGTAGAAATGGTGGGTATGGCCGATGAAAGCAAACATGAGTCAAATGTGTTAGAAAATGATGTGGTTATAGGGTTTGGGGTAAATGAAAGTAACAACGAGGGTTTGAAGGGGATATCGGAAGCTGTAGAACAACAAGAAATCGGATTCTGAAGCGCAAATGAAAATAATTGCGGTTACAATCACGTATATTCTTTCGTTATGAAGGTTTAATATTTCATCAAGATACTCAAAGAAATAAAAAAATTGGACACGTAACAGGAGGTACGAAACATTTTTACAAGTTTTTATTGTGTGATGTGTTTTAGAACTATATTTTTATTAGTTTAATTTGTTCAAATGCAGGTTCTTCAAAGGAAAACAAAAGAAGCTACAAGAGCTATTGAAAAGTTAAAGGAGTTTTTTGAATCACGTAAGGTAAAAGTCGATCTGGACAAGTTATTAGGTTTATAACAATTCTTTTTGCCAATGCATAAAGTTGTATGCTTCGTTGTGTAACCATATTCTATTAGTCTTTCACTGCATATATTATAAGCATACAAACATTGATGTATCAAATATGTTTTCAATTTCATTTCGATGATGGTGATTTGTGAGTGTCCATTAACCTTGATTGGTTGATACTTGCAGGTCCTGGATTTCAAAGCTGGTACAAAATTTAGAATCAGGGCGAACACGATATGTGAAGGTAATTCACTTTGTTACAGTTTTTTCTCTTATCTTTATTATGTATTCCATGTGCACGATTTACCGTGGATGCAATGATGGGCTAATGGACCTTGCATTCAGTTTCATCTTGGAAATGAAGGTCTAACTTCAGAGGACAACTATCGTTACGATGCTGCTGGAGGTTGCAATACTGTAAAGGTATGACTTTCATTTGAGAAACCTTTGATTATGATTAATTTACATAAAAAACCATGACTCTGGTGGTACTTTATACTTAGTGTGATTTTAAGTTTCGTTTATAGAAGGTGAAGTGGAAGTTAGCTGTAATGTAAATGTATTAGCTGTATGTTTGCTGATTTGGGCCAAAATTAGTTGTATGCTAGTTATTCTATACATAGCTTGCGTAAAATACCATTCCTGAACAAAACTTCATCTTTTTTTGTGAAATTATTAACAATACTAGCTTATTAATCTTCATACTAAGGTTGGGTCGGGAGCAGGTAAAATTTTGTTTGCGTCAAAGCTGCTAATTACCAAAATATAAATAATTATCTTTGGGTAAAAATGGGTCAGAAGGGTTACGTTGACGAGCCTGTTGGTTTTAGTTTTAATTTCATATAATACACAGGCTCTGTTAGATCTTCTATGTGTTTTCGGGTGTGTTTGGATGCATGTTCAGGTTGGGACGGGAACAGGTCAAATTTTGTTTGGGACAAAGTTGCTGATTTCAAAAATATAAACGTTACCTTTGGGCTTTGGGTCAAAATGGCTCTGCATTGAACTTCACCCCCCCGAGTTGGCCATGGGGCAACAGCCTCTAAAGCCCCACACTGTTGTGCTGTGACAATAGGAGGCCTTTTCAGCAGCCTACTTTGCCAAATAGTGAGCGGATTTCACAAGTATTGCTACTGACCGATGCAATAGTGAGCGGAAATAGGTGAAATCTGGGTTTCTACCCATCGTTTCGTCCAGTTACAGAAAACTTGGGAAATACGAGTGGGAAATAGCAGCTTAGGAGTGGGAACTTGACCAAACGATGAGTAGAAACCCGGTTTCTACTTGGGAAATATAAGTGGAAATAGAAGCTTAGGAGTGGGAAATAGGTGCGACGGAGCAACAAAAGACTGTTAAAGAGCGGGATTTTATGTCCAGTTTGATTATATATAGCAGTCGTCTAAGAAACTTAATCTTTGCTTTTTTTATTATTGACGTGATATTGTTTTTACAATGAATTCAAATAATAATACTCATAGGTATATATGTTGTTGGCATTTCAGGACGGAAGTTTGTAAAGAGAAAGTTAAGTGACATGAGTGAGAGTCAACGGTGTGAATCCTCTGATGAAGCCTCTTCTAGAAGCAGTAGCGGTGACAGCGATACGTATCCAAATGGGGATACTCTGACTGTAAAAGCGGAGTATGGAGATGATCTAATTGCATTCCACATCCCAGCCTCATCAGAAACACTTGCAGCCCTTAAGAAGGAAACATGGGAGGGGTTTGAGCTGAATAATGTAAGTTATGAACTCGCGTACTTGGATAATGTTAATGATTTCATCCTACTCGATTCCGATGGAGAACTAAGGGTTAGCATATGTTCCAGACCTGCAAATACAACTCATATAAAGTTGTATGTACTACCCTCAAGGCGGCCTCAATTTATTACTTCTAACGTCACCCCTCACGTTACCTAATTATCACTATCTGCTTATTACGTTTTTCAGAAGCAGATAACCACTTTGAATTGCTGGAGTTTAGGTGATAAAAGTCAAACGTTCTTCCGTATTTTGAAGGTTGATTAAAATGCAAGTTTACCCTTAAAATAAAATAGGTTGCATTTATTCAATTAAAAAAAGAAAAAAGGTTGCATTTTGGATGATTTTATGCTTCTGCTTATAAGCATAAGCCGTTTAGCTAAGCATTATCAACCAAGTGTCAGGCTATGTTTTCGAAAAAATGGAAGTACAACAACTATAATTTATTGTTCTAATTGTTTTCTTACACTATCTAATAGGTGGCACCATTGTCTTGTTTGATCGGAAGATAGAAATTTTCGAAAAGATGCTAAAGGGCAAACTGGTCATTTTTTCCGAGTGCTTTCACAATCTGTTAGTTGAATTTGCACTTAAACATTGTTCTTTTCATCTTTTTGCAGGTAAACATTGGGCTCACATGGAAGGATACTATAGCGGATTTAAATCTCAGTGACATCATAGATGAGCAGATTTCCAGCGATTTCCAGCGCCCCCTCATGAACCCTTACAATACGAAGCCAACTATAACGATAACGAGGAGCCTTCATACCAACATGTTACTAACATTTGGCATATTTTTTCCTTTGAGCAATGAATGTTTTCCAGCCTGAACTTGGTTTCTTAACCTGTTAATGTCTAGGATGATGAGAGCCTTATGAGATGGAAAGAACAACTTATTGGAGCTATGGATATTAATGTTGTCTATGGTACTCCGTATAATTTTTTGATAAGCTTTTAGTATAAATGCTTTAGTCTGCAATGCTGCATAGGTAGCGAAACATTAGACTAGCTACATTTGTCAACTCCTTTAATGTTAATTTTATTGCATAAACTTTAGATCCAGTTGTCAAAATTCTGATATAGTAGTTAGCATTTTGAGTGACGTATGGCTTTGACAGATTATAGGCTTATTGGTTATAAAAAAGACAGACTATACTTGATGCATCTGCGAGTTTGTTTCTTCAAATGCTGACAATGGCTCTGTAATGCAGAATTTGACAATGGCTTATTGGTTATAAAAAAAATAGAGGCTTATTGGTTATAAAAAAAAACAGGCTTATTCACATCTTTAACAAGAAGATTTTACACAATAACAAGCCCGGTGCAACGCACGGGTAAGAAAGCCTCGTTAATTAAAAAAACCACATGCATTCATATATTTATTCCTAAAACATACGAATGGTAAAGCATATATTCACAGCCTTAATATTCTCCTAAAAATAAATCACATACATTTATTCTAAAAACTCTATTTCTAAACATGCGACTTTTCATATCACTTACCCATTGCATTGTACTTTTATGCATATTCATTCAATACAAAGGTATTAATAACATTAAAAAAATAAAATGTGTTAAATTTGAAAACACAAATTTTAACATGTTAATTGCAAATGTTCCAGTGGTCATGACACGCTTGGATGCCATTCAGAACAGTTTCAACACACATAATGCTCAGCACACGACCTTGAAAATATCTTATCAGTCTCTTGCATGGAACCTTGGTCCGAGGATGACAAAGATTGAAGAGACTTAGGGCACCATTCAGACTGAGTTGGCCACACTTTAGTCTGATACTTTAGAAATCAAGTCAATGGTCTATGAAATTTATCAATCCTTCAAAGATTCATCATCTACCCCTTCAGGACATGCACCCAGGCCAACAGTTGCACCCACTGAAGTTCATGCACCTGTTTTTTTGGGGGGGGCACTAATAAATCTTCAAAGTCCTTTCTTTGACAGTCCTGAGAGGCAATTAGTGGTATATCAAGAAACTTCTTCTCGACCAGAGAGGGAGTCAAAACCAATGATTACTAAGATCATCGAGCCTGAGTATTCCAAAGAACCCGAGGTACCCAAATAAGCTGAAGTACTTGTTCAAGAACCTCAGGTCACTCACGCCATACCACTTCAGACCGTCATCCCAACAACAACGACAAAAACTGAATTCATCACACCAACAAAAACAACATCATTAACCGCTCCTGAAGTTTGCATAACTGAATCAGCAATAGCATAAAAAGTTACTGATCCAAATCCTGAAGTTACACCTATTAAAGTTGCCATTCTAGCTACTTAAGCTAGTGGCTCATCCTTCACTACTCCCAAACATGACAAAGGTAAGAGCATTGATAAGGAGACTGATAAGTCTCCTCCCAAGCTAGTGACAACATCAAAGAAAGTTTGCCAGGATCCTGATGCACCAGTACTGATTCCCTATGAGCTCCCTGATGGTAAAATAGCTCAGCTAACACATGATCAACTTGTTGAGATTCTTGATAAGCAAGAAAAGATGAACATGGCAGAGTTAAGCAAACATGTGATCATGAAAGTTGCTGCTGAAGAAGTTAAGGATGTTGATGTAATCATATCCGGCAGCAAAGAATTTGTAAAAACATCATGAGGAACTCATCGGGATCCACTATGAGAAGCTAAAAAAGAATGTTGAACTAAAAAAGAGAATGTATGATCAATATGCGTAGACCACAACAAACAAAATGAAACCAAATTAAATCACTGACATTCTCATTCATCCCAAAACCAAGCCAGTTGTAGTGACTATTTACAAAGACAACAATATCAGAAACTTTGAATATCACAAAGAGTTCAGGTTTGGCGATTTCAATCTAAGTGAATGGGATGAACTGGGTGTTATCATCAAAACCAAGAAGAACGAGTGTGTGCCTGATATGGTAAACTCACTGGGCAAAAAGTACGATCAACTGAAGGAAATGACTCAAAAACTGAACATCGATGACTCACTTCCCATACCACAACAGGATCTTTCTCTTCCCAAACTTACCAAGAGGAAGAGAAAGCCCATGAAGCTAGATCCTAAGCTTTACATTGTCGGTATTGAATGAAACTGTGTAGTACCTGAAGGTGTAAAGTTTGTTAAGAACAAAGTGATTGAGGAACCTGAGTTTGGTTTTCTCTTCATTGATGAGTTTGGAGATGAAGCATTTCAGAGAGTAAGTGACATTCACAAAGCTAATACTGCTACTCTGCTTGAATACAAGATGATGGGTTTCTTTGACAAGACTCCCTCAAATCAGACGTTCATGGCATTGATGGACAAAATAATATCAGAAAGGCATGACAAACATACCCTTGCCTCAAAGAAAGCCAAGGAAATGATGGGTACCATAAAGAATGAGTACTATGTTTTATTTTGAAATATTTTGTAATAGACTGGTAGGTCCTTGTAACCTCATTATTAATGAATTATTTTAGTTATCAGTCTCCTTTACTTTCTAGAATATTAGTGTAAGAAGAAGTTGTATTTGCTCACTTACAATGAACAAAACTTAAGCTATTTTTATATCCAAATAGGGGGAGATTGTTGGTCTAATTCAGTCCCATTGATCTTCATCTTAGGATTTGAATAGAAAAACATCCTAAGTGTAGATAACCGTGAACAATACAAAAGTCACTGAATGTTATTCCGTAAGTTATCTTCAAGTGTTCAACATGAGTCTATGAAAAAAGACTCATCATTTACTAAGGCGAAACTCAATGAATGAAGTCCCTGAACCAAAGAAGAAGGTAATGGGTTCAGTGAGCTGTGGCAATAAGCTTACGAATCCCCTTTAGATCTCCTCTATTAGATGATAGATTATTTGATTGGCTATCTTCCAATATTAGTTGATATATTTTTGGAAGGTAGACACCTTCCAAAAATTTATAATTGAAAGCTAATTTGATTCCCTCTGATACCATATTGGAAGGTAGCCAATCAAATAATCTATCATCTAATATCCTCAACATTTGAAGACCTGAAGACTTAGAAAAATATCTAAGTGACAGAAGAATGGGCGAGATATGTTTAAAAGGATAAGTACAAATACTTATCCACCAAAGTCAACAAATCCATGTTTGGGTAAAGGACAAAGTCAGTGTCTGGCCATTAGAAAGTATGTTGTCCCAATACTTAGAATAAATACTTGTATTAGAGACAAATGTACAAATGTACTTGTCCATCAACCTTAGGACACACACTTATTACCCAGCGGGTATTACCTAATACCTAGCCTATAAATACTAGAATTATGAAGGAGTAAAGTTTTAAGTTTGTGCATTATTGTTGAAATATTCACAAACACTTTACTCTTTCAAAAACAACTAAGTAGTTGTAACTCAAAGTAATACTTTGGTTCACTTTGAGTTTTAGATAGGAGATCATATACCATACATTGTTATTCAACCCTAACTGTTATTCCGCAAACAGTTTGGATATAAAGTATAATACTTTGATAAATATCAAATAAGAATTACACGTTGAAAAAGTTTTGTGTCTTTACTTTACATCTTATTATTTGTTACAAAACCTTTTTCATTACCTTAAGATTAAGCATGGGCTAGATTAAAGTTAACTTTGTAGTTAAGTTTAATCTAGTTAAATGGGAACAACAAACGTCTTGATTCAACCTTTGTATGTCTACATCGCTGGGTGTTTTCTCAAGGTGTTTTTGTTTGGGTGCTCATATGATGGACTGTACCCTCGGCAAGGACGGAGCTATGTAGTATCTTGGGTTGGTCAAGGCCCACCCAAAAGTTCCCATAATTTTCTTGTTTGTACTAAACATTTGAATAATTTGATGGTCATGCTGTGTTTGCCCCCCCCCTCTCAATATCAACACACGAAATGACCGTCCAATACTCGTATATTTCGTAACTTTTTTTTATCATATAGGAGTATTTGTTTTTTCCACATACATGATACATGTCTAGGTATTTATCAAATCTTACTTGATTTATAATATTGTTGATTTACACTATCGTATTATGGAAATTTCTTTTATTATCTACCATTCTTTTTTTTCTTTTTTTTCAGGGTTAAATTAAATGTCGGTGACTCCTTAATTTTAACAAAAGTTTTTGCATGTTCTCAAAGATCAGTATTAGGATAAAGCTATTCTATAGTAATACTACGTTTTCGTTCAAGTGCTAATTTGCTATTTGGCCCACCCAAGACAAAAATCATGGCTTCGTCACTGCCCTGGGGTGTCTGACCTAATATGGTTAGAGTTTAATGAGCTAAGGTAAGGTTGTAGTGTCCCCCCTGCGAGGATTTATACTATTTGTCTACCCGGGGTAAGACAAATGCTACTCTGGGGGCCCGAGTTAATGGATGGTTCCATGGTGTCTTTGTGAAATAAGTCTATGTGTATGATGGCCTGAATGGTAGGGCCATGGTATAATGTGCTAGGGCTGATAAGTAAATGGGAATGCGATAAATAATAGATAGGTGGGTTGAGTAAATTGCATAAATCGTCCTTAAAGTTTGGCCAAATTGCATGTTTCATCCCAAATGTTACGAAAGTGCAAGGATCG
>BQNB010035030.1:0-51167 GCA_026074375.1 Tanacetum coccineum
GAATTATACATCTAGACCAATAGGATCACAAATAAAGACCTATCTTTGCACTTAGATTGTGAGCTTAGTTGGACCTGCAAGTTACCTAGGGATCAACGAGTATGTTCTTAATTAATTGGTAAAGACTTGGTTAGTGGACTACAAGTGTATGAATTACCATTAAGCAGTAAGTGGGTAAAGTCTCCATGAGCTAGGGTTTAACAAAATCACCATTGCTTTAATCCCTAAGATAGATTATAATCAGCAAATAAGGATGCTTTATGCGGATGCGTTTAATTGTGACATAATTCTACGTGTCTAGGTTTAAGGAAGAAGTATCGCCTTAATCTTAAGAATGATATGCTGCCTCGAGATAAGTAATCATTGCACTAAATAAACAAACCAATGTTCTGATTGGATTAATGATGGTTAATACAGTTTTCTTATATTGCTAGACCAGTCTTTTATCTTCTCTTAATTTGCTTGCGTGTGTTTTAGTGTCTTGAGTAGATTTTAGTCACCATAAAACCCGTGCCAGTCTCTCAGGCTAAAAACCCCCCTTATCCATTATATTTAGGATTAACATAGGTTTAACATAGAATAGAACTAACTTAGATTAGAAAAACCAGAGTATTAATAAATTGAAAGTGTTTCTCGCTCTTAGTGATCGACACCCTACTTAAACTTGAATCATAATTTACAACTACACTACGACACAATCACTTTTCAAACGACTCATTTAGAGGTCGTTCTCTTATATCTTGTGCTATTTTATTATGAAGTAATATCCCCGGTTACAATTTCGATGCGACATATTTTGGGGGTGTTACATCTAAAAACCAGCTTTTAAAGGAAAAGTCAACGGATTGCTTTCTTCAAGGCGAAAAGAAAAAGTTGAAAAGTGGTTTCAAAACACGCGAAGACGAGCTTCTTGATAAACAAATTCAACTTGAGAAAAAGATAAAGGAATTAGATAACATTTTGGTAAAAACCGGTCAATCGATTCAAATGATGCATATGCTTTCACCAAAGCCAGACTCATTTTATCACACTGAATAGAAAATGGCTCTAGGTTATCAAAATCCTTTTTATCTCAAGCAAGCTCAGCAAAAACAACAGAGTTTGTATAATGGCAAAATATTATTAGAAAAGCATGATCATCCTGTTATGTATGATTCAGAGGAAACACTACAACTTGCTCAAGAGAGTCATTTAAAAATGAAACAATTGAACAAAGAAATAAAACCGGCAAATTATGAAAAGATTAATCAACTTTTAGAGGTTTTTGTTTCTCAAAAGGCCAAGTCACGTGAAGAGTTACACTTTTCAATTGCTTTCAAAACGGCCAGTGTTTCTAACTCGGTTTCTAAATCTATTTCGATACCTAATAAAGAGTTTTCTGATGATACTTTCCTAAGTGTTGTACGGAAATTTCTAAATGAGGTAAAATGCACCATTGTGACTCTTCAACGTGGTGTAAAACAAAAAATGACACTAGATATACACAATTGGTCATCTATTGCTCATCAAGAGGTTCAAAAGATTATAAAAGATGAAATTTCCCCTATCAGTTAACCATGTTGACGCTAGAGTTCAAAATTTCAAAATACAATTTTTGAATGAAGCAACTAAATTTGTTCGAGACTTTAAATCTCTTAAAAAAGAAGTTGATGCATCTCTTGATAAGCACAAGGCTTTGGAATTTGAAATCAAACGTCTCCTGAGAGCAGTTGTCAGTCAAGATATTATATCTATTGTGCAAAGTAATTCTGTTGTAGATACATCAAATCTCCAAACCGAGCTTGATCATACAAAAGAAAAACTTGAAACTTGCATTATCAAAAAGGAAAAAGAATATGCTGTTCTTTGGAATGATTGGTATAAAAAATGTAAGGAGTGTAAATAGGATAAGATTTCGTATGATAAAGCTTATAATGACATACAAAACCAAATTGAACGGTTACAAGCTTAGTTGGGAGATCTCAAGGGTAAGAGTAGTAATACTAAGTGTGCATCCAATACCCTTGATCCTTTGTCTCAGAAACTAGAAGATGGGAACGTGTCTTTAGAATTTCAGGTTTTGAATTATGAAAAAGAAAATGCTCATCTTAAGATCATTTATAAGAACCTTTTTGATTCAATCAAAGTGATACGGGCTCAAACCAAAATCATAACTGACTCTTTGCAAGACAAATTACATGACACAATCTATGAAGATGCTACGTTAAGAGCCCAGTTATTTGATAAAGTTTCTGAACAAAAGGACACTACCAAAGTTACGAGTGCGAATACTAAGTGTGTAAATCAATCAACCTCGGGAACAAAACTTTATTCTATGACTTCACTTCCAAAAACTCGGGTTCCTCCCAAGGTTGATGAGGCGAATGATTTTTCAAACCCAGTTACTTCAAACTCGGTACCTACCACAACAGAATCCAAACTTATGAAAAATGATAAAGTGATTGCCCTAGGAATGTTTAGGATTAATCCTTTTAAGACTTCTAGGGAAGACAAATTTATGCCTAACAAACAACGTAAAGCAGGCATGAGGACAAACCCGATCACTGTTTCACAAACTCATGTCATCACTAAAAAGATGTTAATTATAACTCAAATGGTTTATCTTCTACAAGAGTAGACAACACTGCTAACACTAGAAGGCCACAACCTAGGAACAATACAAAGAATGACAGGGTTCCCTCTGCGTCTAAGAGTAGTTGCATCAAGAATAAAGAAGTTAAAGTAGAAGAACACCATAGGAATTGAATGCTTTCTAAGAATTAGAAACATATGTCATTTGAATGTAATAACATTAAGCTTACTATTTAGAATGATAAATCTAAGGTTGTTTGTGCTATGTGTAAGCATTGTTTAATTACTTCTAATCATAATGTCTGTGTGCTTAATTATGTGAATGACATGAATTCTTGTGATAAAAACCAAAATGTTAATGTTTCAAATGTTGCACATCAAAAGAAACATAAGCCAAAGGCCAAGAAACATAAGAAGTTAGTGTCCAAAGACAAACTTGCTACACCTAAGCCTAGTAAACCTAGAACTTGCCTTAGGTGGTCAGCAACTGAAAGATTGTTTGACACTAGTGGAAAAATAATTCAATCTAGTGAATCGAAGTGTCAATCTCATAGCTCTCTGCATGTACTTTTATCCCTCAAGAACCTACAAGAAAATGGTTTCCAAATTCTACTTCTTTTCTTGGCAGGTTGTCCAAATTTGTTTATGGTGCTCCAAGCATATAACCAGGAATTTAAAGCTTCTCATTAATTTCGTCAGGAAGTTTCTGGGAACTGTTCGCTTTGGAAATGATCATATTGCTGATATTTTGGGTAATGGCGATCTTTAATAGGGAAACATTTTGATTACAAGGGTTTATTTCGTTGAGGGCTTGGGGTACAACCTGTTCTTGGTTGGTTAGTTTTGTGATTCAGATCTAGAGGTTGCTTTCAGAAGGAACACCTGTTTCGTCAGAAATCTAAAAGGATTTGATTTGTTAAAAGGAAATTATACAACAAGCCTTTACACCATCAACCTCCATGAAATGGCCTCTGCAACTCCAATTTGCCACATGGATCGTGCTACTTCTACCAAGTCTTGGTTATGGCATCAACGTTTATCCCACCTCAATTTTGGCACCATAAATGACCTTGCTAAAAACGATCTCGTCATCGGTCTTCCAAAATTCAAATATCATAAAGAACATATTTGTCCCTCAAATGAGCAAGGAAAAAGCAAAAAGGCATCTCACCCACCCAAACCTGTTCCAAATTCAAAACAGAGGCTACACCTTCCACATATGGATTTGTGTGGTCCAATAAGAGTCGAAAGAATCAATGGAAAGCAGTATGTTCTAGTGATAGTGGATGATTACTCTCGTTATACTTAGGTACACTTTATTAGATCCATTGATAAAGCACCAGTAGAGATCAAAACCTTTCTGAAGAAAATTATAGTCCTCCTGTAAGCTCTAGTCAGTATTGTTAGAACCAACAACGGCACAGAATTCAAGAATCAAGTGCTTAAAGAATACTTTGACAGTGTTGGCATCTCTCACCAATCTTCTTCTGTGAGAACTCCTCAGCAGAATGGAGTCGTGGAACGAAGAGACCGAACGTTAGTAGAGGCTTCTAGAACAATGTTGATTTTTTCTTGTGTTCCGTTATTCTTATGGGCTGAAGCGATTGCTACTGCATGCTACACTCAAAACCGCTCCATTATTCACTGATGATTTGATAAAATACCATACGAGCTTATTAAAAGCAAACAACCGGATATCTCCTTTCTACATGTATTCGGGGCTCTTTGTTATCCCAAGAACGATCGTGAAGATATTGGGAAGCTTGGTGCGAAAGGTGATATTGGCTTTTTCATTGGTTATTCTGCTACTTCATGTGCTTACAGAGTTTACAACTGAAGGACAATGAAAATCATGGAGACGATGAAAGTCACATTTGATGAGATTTCAGCAATGACTTTTAAACAAAGCAGTTCAAAACTCGGGCTTCAAGGAATGACTTCTGGACAAATCGGTTCCAGACTCGATCTTACTTATGCTCTGTCAACAATAACATCTCAAAAACCAACTGAACAAAGTCACATTTGATGAGATTTCAGCAATGACTTTTAAACAAAGCAGTTTAAAACTCGGGCTTCAAGGAATGACTTCTGGACAAATTAGTTCCAGACTCGATCTTACTTATGCTCTGTCAACAATAACATCTCAAAAACCAACTGAACATGAATTGGATTTATTGTTTGAAGCTATGTACGATGATTATATTGGTGGTCAACCGTCAGCTTCTCTAAGAACTACTATTGTTGCTCTTGAAAATTAGAATCTTCAGACTCCAAATGCATCTACAACAATTGAAGAATCTGCACCGACACCAACAAATTCATCTTCACAGTCTTCAAATATTCTAATCACTTCATAAGATGTTAACGAGCCATCACAACAAGAACATGTTCAGCAACAAGATAATCAAACTCCACTCCAACCCGAAACAGTTGATGATAATGTTCCCAATGCCATGTCTGATAGAGATGTAATCGAGAACCCATTTTCTCTACCATCCACAAGTGCTGCTAAATCATCATCTTCACAATATGTGGATCCATCGAACATGCATATGTTTTATCAACCGTACCAACATGATTACCAGTGGACTAAGGATCACCCTCTAGAATAAGTGATAGGAGAACCCTCACGACCAGCTTTGATAAGAAATTAGTTACGAACCGATGGTGAAATGTGCATCTACGCACTGACTGTGAGCACTATGGAACTAAGAAATATCAAAGAGGCTATGACCGACCCTGCATGGATTGACACAATGCAAGAAGAGCTTCTCCATTTCAAAAGGCTTAATGTATGGCCGTTAGTTCGTGCTCTAGATAACATTAAACCCCTTACATTGAAATGGTTATTCAAATACAAGCATGACGAAGAGAACACGGTCATCAGAAAGAAGACTCGTCTTGTGAGAGGGTACCGCCAAAAGGAAGGAATATATTTTAAAGAATCCTTCGCTCCGGTTGCTAGGATGGAAGCTATCAGGATATTTTTGGCATACGTGGCACATAAATCGTTCATTGTATTCCAAATGGATGTGAAAACTGCTTTCTTGCATGGTTTGTTAAAGGAAGACGTGCACGTGTGTTAACCTGAAGGTTTCATCGATGTTGATCATCCAAGTCATGTCTACAAGCTAAAGAAGGCACTCTATGGGTTAAAGCAAGCACCGAGGTCATGGTACGACGAATTGTCAAAGTTTCTCCTACAGAATCACTTCATCAAAGGAACCATTGATCCTACTCTGTTTATAAGACGCTTCGACGATGACATCTTAGTGGTACCGGTCTATGTAGATGATATTATCTATGGTTCTACAAACCCTAGGTATACCTAATTATTTTTTGACCTTATGAAAAGCCGCTTTGAAATGTCGATGATGCAGGAAATGACGTTTTTCCTTGGTTTACAAGTTAACCAATCCTCCCGTGGCATCTTCAAAAACCAGTCCAAATACATGTTATAAATCCTTAAAAAAGTTTGGAATGCAAACTTGTGATCCCATTAGTACACCAATAGAGATCAAAGACAAGCTTGACCTTGACAAGAATGAGACTCTAGTTGATGCAACGAAATATTGAAGCATGATTGGTGCCCTTATGTATCTTACGTCAAGCAGATCAGCCATTATACACGCTACTTGTTTATGTGCTCGGTACCAGGCTCAACCAACCGAGAAGCGCCTCAAGGAGGTTAAAAGGATCTTTCGTTACCTCCGGGGAACCGTCAATATGGGTCTTTGGTATACGAAGGATTCTGGTTTTAAACTAACTGGATTTGTATATGCTGATTATGCGGGATATCGAGACTCCTTCAAGAGTACTTCTAGTAGAACTCAATTCTTAGGCGAAAACCTAGTGAGTTGGTCCTCAAAGAAACAAGACTGTACGACGCTGTCAACCGCGGAAGCAGAATATGTGTCTTTATCCGTATGTTGTGCCCAAGTTCTTTGGATGCGGACACATTTAACGGATTATGGCTTTCACTTTAACAAGATACCTATCTATTGTGATTCGAAATCCTCCATGCCATATCCTACAACCCGGTCCAACACTTGAGAACCAAACATATCGCTGCCCGCCACCATTTCATAAAGGAATACGTGGAAAAGGGTACAATTGAACTGTATTTTGTCAAGACTGATTACCAATTGGCCGACCTCTTTACGAAAGCCCTTCCAGTGGATAGGTTTAATTATTTGGTTCTTCGCCTTGGTATGCGCAATTTGTCTCCACAGGAGCTTGAGTCTTGCAAAATTAAAAATATATTTATCAAAAAACAAAATATAAAATTATAAAACCTATCAAAGCAAAATACAAAATCAAAAAATTTCAAATATACCAAAAATAATCTTCTCTGACATGTCTCTCGTAAATCGTTAACATTTACGTACCTAGAAATGTTGATTAATATTGACACAGGTGTATAAATGTAGTTCGAGAGAGAGTTTCAAAAGTTTTCAAAACATGTCTCTTCAAATTTTCTATACGACTTCTGATTAAATGTCAACTTAGGACTCAGACTCCAAAGAAAGGAAAATGTTCACTTATGTACATTTATCTTAAATAACAAAAGTTCATATCTTTTCGGTCTAGAGAAAAGTCATATAAACATTCAAAGTTTTGAATGCTCGAGAGAAGTAATAAGAAAATGATTAGGATTTATACGCTTCACGATCTATCTAACATCATCTCATTTTCTTGTTGAGCACATTTTTTAAGTTATTCTCAAAAGGAAATATTTAAAATCTTTCAAAATTGTGTGCTCAACAAACTCCCACTCCAAGTTTTCATTCTAATCTACTCTTGAGGGGGAGTATAAATTTTGATATTTAATATCAAGTGGTTCTTTCGGCATGCATTCCTGTTCTCCCATATTTAATATCAATGTACATTAACTTGTATTTTAATTCACTTGTTAAGTCAAAAATTGTCACCACTCATGCAATGTTTGAGGGGGAGAATAGTGATTAAAACAAGATCAACAAGGCTTAATATGGATAAGATCTCTTGAATATAAGTGCGTTCTCGACCTCGCATGTGAAAAACTCTTTCATAATATGACGCATACGTATAGGGGAGCTTTTGATGAATCTAAAAACTCTTAGTGTGTTTTAAATGATTTCTCTAACAAGTTGATTGATTTTTTTCAAATGGTTTTATGGATTTGATGGCAATACCCAGGGACCGACCAACTGATGATAATCAAGGAGTTATAAGGCGGTTAAGGATAGGTATTATGTTCCATGATCCAGCCAGAACCGGAGGGATCTACCCAGGGACACTCTATTAGATAGAGTAGAAGTCCTTAGGTATGATTGGAAAAAGGAGTAAAGTGAGATTGGGAAGAATGTTATCCAAGGCATGAGTTATCACCGGAATAATCCCAACATGGTGATAATGAGGACGTGTTGGTTTAACATTAAAGGGGTTGAAGAATTAAAAAGAAATGTATGGATAAAGGGTGTAAAGAAAGAAGCCCTCCATACAACGTTAGGCAGAAACCGAGTCAATGCTTAATCTATCGGTGATCACAATGATGACTCTGGTATTGAAGACAAGTCATCATGGACCTAATGATGCAAAGCACAACCCATCCCAACTACTCGGGCTTCTCTCAAAAGAAGTTTGTTTCATTTCTCACGGAAAACAACATGCTTCTATCAGCTTTCTCACTTCGAGATCGTTGATATTGAAAAGGTGACAGTTCGCTCCAGCCTCCGATCACCAAATAACAAAAGTGCACATATAGAGTGTAGAGCCAATGAGATCAATCAAAATCTCAATAGGACACAAATTCCAATATACAATTGTTGTTCATCATCAAGAACACAACTTGTACAAGAGTCTTACGCATTATCCTTGTGATAATTTCTAGAACATCAGAGTGATACTCTTTAGTATTCACAGTGACGATGGAAATCTTTCCAATGTCAACATCAAACAACACTGCGATAGGTGACTTGCAAGATTCTATATGAATCAAGCTTGTGTAAACTGAATATCGATTTTGGTCCAGTAAATGAATTGATGACTCAATCAGTCAGAGAGTAACTAACTAATTTACTCTTATCGTGTTGTCTGCTTTGAGACGTTTAGATAAGAAGAACTAGCAAGTACGGTGATTCTAATGCATATGCGTTAGAGGATCTAATACTTTGAGCTGGAAACCCTGTCAAGGAGATTCTTCTAAATTGAATCTACCTGATCACATGTACAGTATTTTATATTGTAAAACGGTCCTCATGGAACCAGAGGTTAATGTAACCGAACTATGACGAACGACAAAGCCATATTCGTCTATATCTTCTGTTTATCACTAACATCAAATTTCAGGTATAAGTGACGGCGTTACAATCTCATTCTAGCTGAGTCAAGATTCACTACCACATGCTCATGATCAATCAACAAAGATAAATACATGATGAAAGCTCAAGTACATGTGTCAAAGTCTTCCGTGAGCTCTGATATACCAGAACTTCCTCAAAGAACATCAATGATTATATTGCAAGCAGATCAAGTAAAAGATCAATGTTAAGGGAGATTGTTAGCAAGCTTTTAAGATAATGAGCATGTTGGTAGAGACACAAGATCATAAGATGACATAAGATTCTAGGATAAAGATTTAAAGATCTCAAAGTAAAGGATAAATTCAAGGCTAAAGACCAAGATATCAAGATTAAGACAAAGATATCAAGCCAAAGATCAAGATCCAAGATCACAAGCATACAAAAGGAACTTCAAAAGAATTCCCAAGACCACAAGGCTTCAAGATTTAAGACGTCACAAGAAGTGAAGCCATAAGTGCAATGACCACCCCTTAGAGGGAGATTGTTAGCCCCTTTTTTAGTAAAGTGATGGTGATTATATTTTCCCGAGCCTTGTATAGGAAAACATAGTTTACGGGAATTGCTTTAATCTAATTGGGCCTAAGTTACGGGCTTAAAGCCCAATAATGTTAGTTTCGGCCCAATATCAAGCCTAAGAGACCCAAAGCCTCTTGGACTATAAATACCTCTCCCAAGCATGTTTGGAAGGGTGTTGGTTACATTTTCTTTCAAGTAATCCATCCATTTTCTTTCTTTTACTATCTCTCTCTAGTCTCATATTTCTCTCTCTAAGATTTCATATATTTCGTATGTTATGATGTGTGTGATATACGCATTTCAGTATCCGATGTTGTCTTGTCTTGTAAGTGAGCTTTCAAATCATTTAATTCAAGCGTGTTTCGATTGAGTTCAGCAATCAGGGAATTATTTTGATATTTCAAAACTTTTTCATTATTTCCTGATGTCAAAAGTTACTTTTCCTAAGAGTTTTCACAAACATTATTTCCTTTTGCATGTTGCAAAGCAAATTGAAGATTAATACAGTGTTGCTCTAGATGATCAAAATCCTTGTTAGGTTTTTGTTTATGTCTCTTAGAAAGCTCAGTCTCAAGACGTTTGCATTGATTAGTTTTCTGTCCTAACTGAAATACTAAACTCGTAAACTGATCGATATCATAAGAATGAAGAATCACACACATAAAATCTTTATGATAACATTCTTGCAAGAGTAGATAATATGATTTTGAAAATTCTGCCTTTTTTGTTTCAAGTTGAGAATTAAAATAGTCAACCTCCTTTTCAAGGGATTAAACATATTTCAAATTTTCAAACATTTAATATTTAAGAGATTTTTAAAAATTGAGTGCATTTTGCACAGTCGTGTGAGCAAGTGGAATTAGAATTTCTTTAATAAGCACTCTTATTTCATTTGAAATCAGATTACACCAGCTGTTTTGAAGACATTTTTTCCAGTTATTCTCAACAACAAATATGATGTTATCAATATTTCCTTGAACCAAGTTGAATGCAAGCTTGCTTTTACTTAATGAGTTATTGGTAGGCTTGTATTCTAATTGTTTCACCAAGTTAGTTGTTCGTTTTTCAAAAGATGTTTATGAAACATTATTTTTCAAATCATTTATGAAATACAATTTCTCATGAGACTTTTTTTCCAGGTAGAAAAATGTCGTAAAGGTTATTTAGCTTTGTGCAATCATATGGTTTAATAATTTCACTGAGTTTTTATTTACCCTCTTCCACAAGACGAATTGTTTCTTCACTTTCATGAGCAAAGAGATTTGCAAGATCATGCTTATCAAATTTAACATTATATATACATGGTTTTTCCTATTGAGCTTTCTTGAGGAACTCATGATTTGCAAAACTTATTGAGCACTTAGCATTGTAATACAAAGTCGGTTTGGGAATTAGAATATGAACGGTTTGTGTAGATTGACCACTTTTTATAAACAATATTGTTCAAAAACTTTACTTGATTTTCTAAAGGAATCAATTTGTCAATATCTTTATCTTCCTGTTTTTTGAAATCCTGTTTCATCTAGTCTATTTCAGTTATGATGTCAGAAACTGTTTTATAAACAAAATTGTGGAATAAGTAGAGGGGGTGAATACGTTTCCGTTTAAAAACTAAAATGTTTTGTATCAAATTACTTATAAATCGTGATGCAATATAGAAAGTGTCAATAGAAGTTCTACAATAACTATATATATAATAGAGCATGTCACAAGCATAAATACTATATAAGCATCAAACCACACCACAAACTTAGTCAACACAACAAACTGCACAAGCATAAGCACGATGTAAATATAAATAAAGCGATAAGTGGAAATATAAAAGTAAAGTGAAAGGTAAAAGAAGGCGCAAACAGAACACGGTGATTTATAGTGGTTCGGTCACGAAGATCCTCTTCACCCTACTCCACTCCCCGAGTATCCAACTCGAGAGTTACTTCACTAGTCAACAAGCTCCCTTCTCGGCGGAGAAAACCTTACAACGTTGCTTACATTATTTTTCGACACTAAGCTAGATGTCAAGTTCTTATTCAGGTACAACCAAACACGTTATGTTTTATCGCCTAACATAACAAAGCTTGTGTTTTAAGGCCTAAACACATAAACCGCGTCGCTTACATTATTTTCTGATACTAAGCTAAATATCGAGTTCTAATCGAGACATAACCAATCTCTTACAATCAAGAGTATTTTCCAGACTAAAATACTAACCTAATCACTCTCGTATTTTAAGGACTCAAATAATAACCCATTATATCAACTAAGTAAGGTTGGAAAATATGTACCCGATCTACGATAATATATATATATCGCGAATGTAACTGTAACACCCCCAAACTACGATATGCAGCGGAATACAACATTGGGGTGCTACTTCACAATACATGCACACGAGTCCCAGTAAACGTTCAAAGATACGTTTATAAAACACAATTTCATTTATTAGAAAAATCAGAGTTACATAGGTCCTAATACCATTATAAAAATTATTTCTAAAAGTCACAACACGACTTGATTTCTAAAACACTTGTGTAGTTTATGACACTACTTCACCGAGACACCATCCTTGATATCCGTATTCCGTCCCATCCAAGCCATCAACAGCAATTAACCTGAGATACATGCTTAAAAACGTCAACAAAACATTGAGTAAATTCATAGAGTTTACAAATAACAATTAGAACGCATATTTTGGCTCAACAAAACGTATAACGTTGGCTCGTAAGTCAAGTTATAAAAATAGTGATTTCCAACTAAAGAGCCCGTGTACCGAAACTTAACACATTCATCCCGTATGATGAAATCATGTCCGAGATGTATGTCACTTCTCCTAATACTAACCACAAAATGTCTGTTTGACAGGGTGGTCCCAACGGATTCAAACCCCGGGCAGGGTTGTCAAACCCAATAGATCTATTTAATGCATTAGCGTTCACCAACACATGGTAACTAACGGCCACACAGCAAAAAGGCATATACTCAGTAGTGAAGGAATCATATTCAAGTATCAAAATAGTTTGCGTTCAGTTTCACAAAACAAGCAATATATCCCCCTCGAGGAGTTAAAACATTGAAAACTTTAAAAGCCAGGCTATGAACTCACATTGGTCGAAGCTGAAGTCAAATAACCGAAACAATTTACGGAAAATCAATGAACACGATCACGACCTATAATTTATGTCACTCGATTACAATTATGAAAAGTATAGTCAACGATGCGTACATCGTATCAACAAAATCATATATATGGTATATATATATATATATATGTATAAATAAATGCATAACACGCACAACTCACGAATCACTCACGCGTACACGGAGCACGGCACACGGGAGGAACAGTTCTCATTTGCGAGTACGGCTAGTCTCGAGACAATATCTAACTTTCTACTCGAGACTCAGGCACCAAATCACGCAGGCATTCTCATGGGGGCGTACACACACACACAGGGCAGCATAATATAAAAAGAAGAGCGCTTAGATCTCTTTTATCCTTTACCAAAAGGCGCTGGTAACTTTTAACTCATTTACCAGTGAAAATTCAGGAGCGCGCATCTAAAACTATAAGCGCATGCAGTTATCGAAATTATATACGTTTTCAATAAAGTCACGTAAGGAATAAAATGTGAGGGAACAATTATAACTCAATGTTGTAGGATATATATATATATGATATATAAAATATATATATATATATATATATATATAATAATATATATATATATATATATATATATATATATATATATATATATATTTAGATCCCAAAACCCCACAACATTGAGTTATAATTGTCCCTCACGTTTTATCTTACGTGACTTTAATTGAAAACGTTATATTTTCGATAACTTTCTATTTTTAGAAAGTTACTATTTTCGGAAAGTTACCATCTTTGGTAAATTTAAATATCTAAGTATATTTTTAATACTTATCATTTTATTTATATCCATGTACTTAGTTAAAAATTATATAAGTCTTATATGACCCGTTGACTTTTTAAAGTCAACATTTGACTTTTATACTTATATTTATTTTTACTCAAATCTGACCCGCGCCAAACGACTATCTAAATCACATTTTCATGATTCGGAGTAAAAAGATATTTTATGCGAAACGATATTCCAGACAACTTTTTAGTTTTAACCGAGACCCGAAACACGACGGAAAATGACGAAAATGCCATGCAAGAATCTGCTGTAACTTGTATTTTTAATAAAAACGCAGCAGCTTGACCATCGGTTTTGACCCGTTATATCACATTTTCGTGACTTTGACCAAAAAGAGATTTTATAGAAAACGTCATTCCAGACAACTTTCGTGTTTCGCCGGAAGGCTGAAACGGACTCGAAAGTGCTCAAAACGCTCGTTAAAAATCCGGACAGAATGTATACTTTTGAAAAATAGCTGTTTGGAAATTTTATAAATTTCCAAACTTCGATCGGCCATAACTTCTTCGTTATTAGGAGTTACGGGATGTTAGAATTATCGAAATGTACGTTAGGACAAACTCTATTATATTTCAACATCAAAAATCAGTTTTTATAAATTTTCGAAAATTCGTTTTGCGTGACAAACTTTCTGCACGAATTTATATATTTCAAAACACCATCAAAAATCATTTTGGATTTTCAACAATCATCAAAATACCATTATTTAGCCTAATTAACATTTCCACTATCCTTTCTAATCTAGTCTAGCGCAATACTCATTGGATTTTATCACATGCATCGCTCGATAAATAATCAATTCACGAAAACAAATAAATAAACTAGCAATAAAATGCTTACAATGCTATCTATAGCACGATCGGACAAAGAAAATTTCGTCTCGTCCCTTCCCTTTCCTAGCCGTGAGTTCGAACAACACCAAAACACAAAACCAAACATTTTCCAATCAAACCGAGCTTGCTATAACACTTATCTAGCTCTCTTACACCTCCCTTTAACTCGAAATAGGTTGGATCAAACCCGAACTCTAACTAGAAAAATACTCATTGCATGTAGGATTTTCTTAGTGGGATATGTAGGTATCGACGAGGGGATTAATATTTTGTAAATGGATCTTAATGCATGTCGAAAAATAGTCGGAAATGGGAGGTGGAGAGTGGTGGTCGGTCGTGGTTATCCAAGGAGGAGGAGGAAGAAGTTTTTTAGTTTCAAAAGTGAAATGGTGGAAGTGACCTCCTTATATAGAAAATAAGTTTGGGAGTTTAACACAAATGGTCCCTCCATCTTTTAAGTCTTGCAAAACTAATACATAGGGACGTTCGTTTGGTTATGTACCCGACCAAGACTCGAGATCATTTTTCCGTAATTAAATTTATTTTCGTCACACTAAATTTAATTTAAGAACATTTATTAAGATGTGTATACATTAAAACGCGAGTCCGGCTCAAGACAAGGAACAAAAGACGACATTCATAAAAATAATAAATTTACGTTCTTAAAAATAATAACGAGATGCGTCGTAAATTTTTACGTTGCTTAAAACGATTAACGAACACTCGGTCAAATGTCGACTCGCGAAACGTCAAAAATAAATATTTTAAATTTCCGTTCGTAATAAAATACGAAAAATAATTATTTACGACACTTAAAATTTTAAATGTCGACGTTCGCTTACGAAAACCCGTAACATAATAATAATGACGTCGAATTCGCGATCGTTATATGCGTCGTGAAACTCGGGTTGTTACATTCCACCCACCTTAAGGGAGCGTCGTCCCGGTGCTCGGTCCTTCTTACTCGTCTCATCATTCGTTCGTGGCATGACGGCTTCTCGTCATCACGCAGACTCCTACTTTCTTTCAAAATAAATATGCGATACAATATTCGCTCCGACTATTCCGAATGGAAAGTCAACAAAACAAGAGGTAAATTATACCCACGAAATCAAAACAAAATCATGGTAGTTCTTATCAAAAGAGGTAAAAACAAGTTGCGAAAATATATTCGACAAAACCAAATCACGTCGTTCTAACTTTTATAGTCGCGTTCTTCATAAGGAACAATATATGTCACGGAATATATTCGATTAAAATAATTATTACGTCGTTCTCCCGAGAAATTTTCTAAAATGGATGATCGATCCAAACTTAGTTGGGGATCATATAAACAACAAAACCAAGCGCACCTCGCTTATCAAAACCAAGGCTGAAACTTACGTCGTGAATTAAAATCAAAATATATGTCGCACTCAAATACGAAATTATACCAATATTCAAAACCGAGAATATGCTTCGTTACCAAAAATCCAAAACATACGTCGCTAACTAAAACCAAGATAGACGTCAATAATCAAATTCGATATATATACTTATATCATTATCCAAATCAAAATACTCATCACTATTCAAAACCAAAATACACATGTCGCCCTTCCGGTCTCATTTAATAATGCCTCTCTGGTTGCGAAAAATAATCCGAAACACATTAGATCTCCTAATTATCTTACGATATTGTTACACATGCCTACATAATCACATAAGTACCTATTGTACGCTCGCCATCCTTTTACATGATGACTCAATAAATTGGTCTCATAATAAGGCATTCATCACGCCCTCTCTCAACCAAGCATTGGCGACTATTATTACATATCGTATTCGCTTTCCTTTAGAGCTTTTGGCATAATTATTCATTCTAACACTTAGATTTATACCCCTCCGGTCGCATTTTCCTCATCGTACCGAGCTTGCCACAAAGTCAATCCACCTCGACGATAATTCCAACATAAACACGGCTAATTCTAATTGGTCTACACTCACTCTCATGGGTACTTCAAGCCACAATCGTCAACAAGACTTTTGGCGATGTCCACCCACCTTATTACGTCCTAAATTCTCACTTGGGTGATTACACCCATTCGCTTACATCCTATACCGCATCACTGGCCACATAAAAGTGACATGAACGCTCATTACCATTTAAAGCACATAACACATATAACACATATTCCATATAATTTGGCGGCGACAATCTCGCTACAACACATAATGTCAAATGACAAATCAAAATCAATTATGAAAACAATGAGCATCATGGACTTATTGCTCGTCCGATGAAAATTCAAAAATTTCAACGTTTCCTCATGGTGACTAACATCGTTGGTTTGGTCCCTTCTCATCGCGTAGCATCATTGATGAATCAAATCATCAAGTCGACACTCCTAATTCAATACCGCTCGACTTAAGACGTTGGCTATTTCGGTTGTTCCTCTAGTAATGGAAACGGACGTTACCATTTAGCTAGAATCTCAATCAATTCGCCACTCTTTACGCCCTTGGGTCGTCACGTCCCGGAGTAAGGGCCACTACACTTAACCGTAGGTCAAGTATCGTATAGTGTCTCATTAAAATCCTTGACATCATCAGGTATACTTACGACTATACTACCACTACACTCCATTTCGGGGAAAGAAGTAGGGGTGGCAATTTATGACCCGACACGAAACCCGACCTGAAACCGACACGAAAATTAGCAGGTTTGGGTTGAGTCTAATAGATTTCGGGTCGGGTTTGGGTCGACCTATCTGACCCGTTTATTAAACAGGTTAGGTTTGGGTTGAGAATAAATTAAGCGGGTCTACCCGTCAACCCGTTTAAGATTTTTTCTAAAAATAAAAATTATTTATATTTTATTATATGTGTTAAATGGGTTAAACGGGTCGACCCGCAAACCCGTTTAACTTGTTTAACCTATGTAATGTGCCAACTTTTGTATATAAAACGGATTAGATGGGTCAACCCGAAACCCATTTAACATATTCAACCCGTGTAACCTATTTAACCCGCCAACCCAATTATATATATGGGTTAAATGGGTCAGGTTTGGGTTATGTGTAAACAGGTTAGGGTTGACATAGCTGACCCGATTATTTAAACGGGTCAGGTTCGGGTTGGGGTTTTCTGACCCGCCAACCTGCCAAACCGAACCCGCCAACCCGAACCCTACCTGAATTGCCACCCCTAGAAAGAAGTCTTCTTCACGGCCATCAGTTGATATATTTAAGGCATCATACATCCAATGTAGGAGAAGTCTTCTTCATTTCTCACTTTCAACCTCGGGACTAACCATCTCAGCTTCCACCCATCTTAGGAATCTTTACATCTCCAACAAGATTCCTTCTCAGTGTCGGTATCAGGTTCACACCCTTGATAGCTCAAATCTATCATTGCTTACTAGCACACCGACTATACTTGGTCTTGACACGTCTCCATAACAATCACCGCTCCTAGATACAACGAACTAAACATTACTCCTTTCTAGACACACTCGTTCCGAACAATACCTTGGGTATTTCCACTTCGGAATGACTCGGTCATAATGACTCGCATGAGACTCTCTCCATGCAGTCGATAAGAATAGGGTTACTTGCATAAGTATCCGTAGTAAGGTAAAAATATTTTCTCCTTCCGGAAGCTTGACCCAAACATTCACCTTAATTACCAAGCGTTTTAAGGGTGACGATTTATCCGACATAACGTGGTTCTTCCTAAATTATGCTTAGTTGATCAGGTTATGCATAATTGAGGACCAAACGACATCATGTCTTTCCTCGTCAAAACTTTTCTTTTTCATACGCTACACGCGTAAGTTATTTCCTTGTTAAAAAAATTTTTAAAGTAAAAATAAAACATGATTGTTTCAAAAAGAAAAAAGAGAAGATAGCATCATATTCCATTCTTATTATTTAAAATAAAAGTAATTTATTTTATTTTATAAATTATTTTTTTTATAAAAGAAGATTTGTTTGACCCAACAGGGTCAGTTTATGAAATTTGATAACACATTTTTCCATTGTTTACACAAACAGTTTACACATAAAATTTGTAAAACCTAAAAATCTCAACAAGTGTAAAATTTCCAAAATACCCCTAATGCAAGAAAATTTCATAAAAGCTTAAATAAAATTCATTTAAATGTTAGAAATTATAAAAATGCAACATGTGACAATTATGAAATTTATGTAAGATTAAAATACCTTATATTATGTAAGAAAAATAATTAATAACTATGTATAATTATTTATGCCGAATTATATATGTATTTAATTATTATACTTTACAAATTTATATAAAATAAATAAGGATAATTACCAAAATAATTATGCAAATTTAAAATCAGATTTATTCCATTTTGAAAAGCCCATATCTCGGCCAAATACTTATTAAAATTTATTTGTGCATTTCTTTTATCTAAATCCTAAAAAACCAAATTAGCCGAAACCCTAAAAAAATCAAAAGGAGGCGGCATAAAATTTTACAAAGGCAAGCACGATTTTTATAGGGTGTTTTGAAGGTCAAGGATTGTGGGAAAAATAGTGGGAAGTTTGTGGAGTGATTGGTTCGATCGTGGTATTGTTTTGGGTTCGAATTAAGCAACCGAATAGCATAAATTCATAAAATCACTAAGGATCATCAAAGGTATTTTTATAACTCATTTTTCATCATATTAATTCGTTCTATGCATGAGAAAAATATTCATGCATGTTATTTTGGTCGAAATAATTAGATCATATTCGAAACCCTAATTTTTAGTTAATTATGAAATCGGCTTAAAAACTATTTGTACATTTGATTTTATATTTTTCTAAGGTTTTTTATATCATATATGACTCAGATCAATTGTTGGAAAAATTTATAAAAGATTCGAAATATTTATTTGGGATTTAACTTGGTTTGCCGATTTCGAATAAAAGGAAAAAGGGGAAGAAAAATGTTTAAATGAATTAGGGTTAGGGTTTTTCTATTTTTTCCAGGTGCATTTAATGCCAATGATTGAATAATAATTGTGTTTGTGATTGGGGAAAATTAAATTAGGGTTTTGTGGATTTTATTACTTAGCCGAAATGATATTAAAAGTATAAGGACTTGAATTGTAATTTCTGAAACTATGGGGTCTATTTTAGACATGTTATTATATTTAATATATTCTGTATAAAATAAGTTGGGGGGTATAAAATGTCATTTTGATATTATTTTGGATTTAAAATGGTTAATTACATATAATAAGTAATTAGAAAGTAATTAATTAAAATAGAGGGACTAAAATTGTAAATTCTGAAAAGTATAAGGTTTGGTTAGTATTTAATGTATAAAGTATGATTTTGTCATAATTGAATCTATAAGGGCTTGTTTTGTAATTATGGATAATTAAAGATAATGTTTAATTAATTAATAAACCAAAAGGGCTAAATATGTAAATTGTGTAAATTAAGGGTTTGACTTGTAAATACAGAAAATGGAAGGTATAATCTGAATAAAATGTGAAACTTTGATATTTACACTTTTAACCTTGAAAATTGTTGATTTTGCATATTAAACCCTAAAATATGGAAAGTTGTCATATTTAACCCTAAACTTGTAAGGTTGACATATTAAGTCCCTAATCTATTTAAAATACTTAATAGAATTGATTAACATTGACATCAGTTAAGACCTTTATCTCTCCAGTGTGGCCAAGATCTCTAATAAACGAGAGAATTTCCTCTTCAGATGGAGTATCTTCAAAATTATGGCCTGGGAGTTTAGGGAAAATCTTTAAATGAATGGTTTGTAATTCGAATTCATCATTTCTTTAGGTTCGGTCAAGAGGGAGTGATTTTGATATTCCTGTGGTGTTTTCTTTGGTTATTGCTTTGCTTCGGAATAAGGTACAGATATTCTGACCTTATCGTTAAGGTTTCTCATGACATATTCCTCTCTATCTTTGATTTCTTCGTGATTTGCTACATTTGCTTGAGCCTTTTTATCTGGTTACTCTTATATGGAATCTGTTATCATGTTCTATTTGAACCCTGCTATGCTACCTTTGATATTTAAACCTTTGATTGAACCTTTGTATGATCCCTTTGAAATGAACTTTGATATGACTTTGCTTTGAACCCTTCAGTTTGAGACCCGAGCCACTATTTGTTTCCTAGCCATGAAGGTAACATGGCCGTGTCATTGATGCACCTTTGGCATGACTCATGTGTGAGTGAGTGATTTCTCACGCCGTCCCCCATTTGATATTATATGCGCATTATGAGATTATTACTTTGTTTATGGGGGTGTGGATGCATCCTAGAATTTTTTTGTATTCGATGGATTATGAATTATGATATATGAATTAGTTGGTGACTGATTTTGGGTGCATTCACGGTCTTTCACATTTGGAGCTAGCTACTCCATGGTTACTATGATATGATTTGTTTGGGCTTGGTAATTGGACTTGATTTGACTTTCTGATTCATCTTACCTTACACTATGATTTGATCTTCTGATTTGTCTTACCTTATATTTGTATTCCTTTGATCATGTATTGTGATATCCTTTGTACCTTGTATCGTATCCTTTGATTTCCGTTATCTTTTGCATTCGATTATATATATCTGTTCACTGGGCTTTGTAAGCTCAGCCGCACTTTCTTTTCCTGCGGCAGGTATCTAAGCTAGGAGCTGGGGTTGCTTTCAGGCTATGAGTGCTGAGTGTGGACTTACCCTAGAGATCTTAGTTTTGATATATGAATTGTTTCTTTTCAAGACATTTGTTATTTCGTTTGGATATGTCTATCTTTTGAGAACTTATGTACCTTAAGTCATGTTGACTTATTTCCTTTGGTTATTTATTTAAGACTTCCGCTGTTTATGCTTGTGTTATGATTATGAATGCTTTTGATGTCACACCATATTTGTAATACTTCTACCCTTTTGGGTCGGGGCGTTACACTCATTCTCTTGTTTTCCGCTGCATATTTCTTTGGGGCTTCAGTAGGTCCTCTGATCAACCTCGTCGTCATTGTTGATCAGAGGTAAACATCCCCCATTATAGTTCGGGCCAAAGGTAATTTTAGTTCAATTTCAGATCCTATGTATGGCCAAAAAGATGTAACCAATCCTGACCGATAGGATAAAGTATTTTAACTCAAAATCCATTTTCGTTTCCAGAGAAAAATGTTCATAAATTACTTTAATTCATCAATTTCAGTGATATTGCCAAAGTTTTCGTTGGAGCTTCTGTGTTCATCGGCTGTTACTCAGCATCAGTCATACTAAGTTCAAAGAGGCAAACCATCTACAAAGTTGGAGAATTTTCGGCTTCAATTGTAATCCCAACCTGGATGGTCCTTTCTCCATCCTTACCTGAACTTACCACTGTAAGCTATTCTCCTTATAATAAAGTACTCGTGGGTCAGTAGATTAGCACAACTAAATTGCTAGTGTTTCTCTGATCATGTGATATAAGTTTTGGCATATGGGAGATATAACTAGTAACTCATTGATTTATTCCTTTACTATAGTTAACCTACTTTCTGGGCATATTCATCCTTTGGGTTGTAGCAGTTTTGGTCAATGGGTTGATCAGAAAAAATGTTTGAGCAGTGGTTTGATGTTCTCATACATGTAGCTTGGACTTGGTTCTTAAGCCACCATCTGATTTTTGATCTTTGAGACCTCTTGGTATGCCATTTAGCTGAGATATAGTATCATAAAAGGCAAAATTAATGTCCTAAAATCAAAGTTATTAATTAGAAAATAATGCATCAAACAGGGACAACTATATATAAAATTTTGTGATTCTGTTGGAAGGGGGAAACATAACTGTAACACCCCCAAATAGGGTCGCAGCGGAATAATGTGTCCGGGAGCGTTACTTCATAGATCAATAGCACAAGATATGAGAACGACCTCTAAAAGAGTCGTTTAAAATATGATACATTGGATTTATTGAAATTGTTTGGTACAAAGCACAGCGGCTTAAATTGTTCAACATTTGAAAATAAAGATTCTAGATCATAACAATCATCCCAAAATGTAATGACTCCAAATCTTTAATTGCATGACACCCAAAAGACTATCCCAATGTATCCTTTGCACCTCGTGCCTCATTGACCTGAGAAAAACATGCTTAAAACGTCAACATAAAGTTGGTGAGTTCATAGGTTTATGTAAATGTAATGTAAGACCGTAAGATTTTCAAGTGTATGATAATGCAACATATGCAAACATCATAAATGTAATTACGTTTCCCTAAGCTCATGACACCGAAGCTCGACATGTATGAATTGCAATATAAATAGCCTATATTGCCCGTGATGATGTTCTAACCTGCAACATCCGAATCCGACATGGTATACATCCGTTAGTTCACTCCGTGACACCAGTGAGAGCTACTCACCCGGATGGGGATGTCAACCCCAAATAGATCTATATATAACATTCGCGCTTCCACAAAGAAATTGACAGTTCATGATAATGGGCTTAGTGGGTTATCGCTACTTAGGCAAACACGTAATCATGATAAAATGTACACTTACGTCCAATTTGTAAAACAAAGCATGTTTCTCACCTCAAAAGTTGTAAATCACTGATATAGTAAAACATGGGGCTATGAACTCACCTTAGTAGATAGTCCTCTGTGAATGGTAAATATATCCAAGTATGGCAAATGGATCACACCGTCAAATACCTAAGTAAATACGGCCAGTCTTAGTCTACAAGTTTAGGCTAACGACTCTTGTATAAACTACAATAATTTGCTAGTTTATATATACTGTTATCACTTGTGTGGTGGTGCACATGTTTATTGTATTTGTCTTTACTTATTGGCTCTTGGGAAGGTATGCGCCTACACACGTACAAGTATATGTATAAGCGTTATTAATAAATATACATATTTATTAAATCGTGTTTTAATTTGTATAATATCCGATAAATATTATAACTTGTCTGATACGTTAATTGTTTATTAAAATCACTTTTGTTCATAAAATATCCTTAGGTTTTCTATATTTACAAAAACAGTCCTTATGTTTATGAGAATTCAATTTTGATAGTTTTAACCCTCAAGTTCCAAGTTTTACACTTCTAGTCCTTTAACTTCCAAATATTACATTTTAAGTTCAAATAAGTTTTGAAAAGTGGCAAAAGGCTTTATTTGACTCCAATAAGCCATATAAGCTGTGACAGCTTATAAATAAGCTCGGATGAGCTTATTTGGGCTTGGGCTCGTTAGCCCAATAACCTTAACCCGAATAGCTCCATAAGGTCTATTAGGGTTTCATATATTGTTTAACTTATTTTTCTAGTCTTATTAAGCACTTAGGATTATATTTAAGCTGTTTTTACTGTTCGGCTTATTCATTAGCCAATAAGTCTCGTTAATGGGCTTTTGGGCCCATTATGAACTCGGTATGGTTTATACATGTTTAGGATTGCTCAAATTAGGTCCATTAGTCTTTCCAAGTCTATAATAAGCTCAATAAGCTGCATAACCTCACAAATAAGTTGTTCAAGCTTAATCGTGGCTTATGGACCCATTTTGGCCATGATAATGGGTTGTCAAGCCCATTAAGGGTCCGATTTGGTTTCCAATGCATATTAAGGTCCATATAAGTCCCATAAGTATATTAGACCCCTTAATAAGCTCAAGAAGCTTATTAATAAGCTATGGACCCCATAGTCACAGCTTGTTGGGCATGTTTGTCCCATTAGTAGGCTATTGGGTTTAATAAGCCTGTTAGTGGTCCGTTAAGCTTATTACTAGTTCTAGTGTTCTGTTAGGGTTTTCGTTAAGTCCTCAAGTCCTTTTTAAGCACTCTAATTCCATTATAAGCCAAAACCATAAGCCATGTTAACCCTTGGTGGGCTACATGGCCCAATAGTGGACATATACGCCCACTGTGGGTGCGTATGGTTTGTGTTCGTGGTGTTTAACCACAAACCGAGCACTTTGAGCTTATTTGGCTCACATATGGCTCGTGTTAACACATGCAAACGCTCTACTAACCAATATACCCTTTCTCAAGCCAAGCCATCAAGTTTAGATGAAAAGTTTACGTATAGGCTTCGAGTATTTCGTGTATAGGTGTTAGTATTCGCGTTGGTTTCCATACTTGTAATTAAATAAGAACGTTTAAGCCTTAGCTCATTTTTAGATCACGTTTTACATGTTTTATCATGTCCTAGAACCACACAAGTCTTACGTGTTGCAATTTACTAAACGTGAACATGGGTTGTGCCATGCTAGGTACGTCCCATGTTTTAGTTTGTTAACACAAGATAATCGTGCCCTATGACATATAAAGGGAAACATGAAACTTAAACATGACATAAGCTAAGACACTTACAAGGGTCCTAGCTTCTTGAAGAGTATTGTCGAGTGGTGTGTAGTAAACCCGGATTTGTATAACCGAAATCGTATATGTACGATTATATATTACAACCCGAATACCTTAGAATACTTGCTTGTAAATTGTGGTGTTATGTCTCGGCTGTGTGGCCTGAAAACAAGGAAGACAAAGGTGGTTTTTGCTTAAAGAGTGGCTAAGTGTTTGCAAGAAGTGTTTTGTGTCATGCATGAGTAGGTTTATATAGGCTTTAGGATTAGTTAGCTTCCTAGTTCTTAATCCAAACCAAATCGTGCCCTATTAGGGTGGTTTTATGGTTTCTAGTTAAGCTCAAATGGTTTTGATTTAACCACCTAGTACATTCCTTAATTACAAGATTTTGGTACAAGAATTGCTTAAGATTTGAAAAATCTTATGCTTGTGTATATGTTGTTTATGCCACGGGTATCAAGAGCAAAGGAAGGGATCCCAAGTGGTTATTACCTATTGTGTTTTAAGCTAATAAGAGACATTAAGGACAAGCCTTAATTAATCCTATGTTGTACATGTACTTAGGAAGATTTTCTATTTGTTTAGGCATGTGGGACGAGTAGGGCTTGGAGGGAAAGAAGGTTTTAAAATCTTGTTAAGATTATAATGGTACATTCTTTAATTAGGAGATAATTATACAAGATTGTGTAAGTATCCAATGGTTTATGGGTTTTGCTTTCCCATATTTGGCTATACTGTTTTATTAATACAAGGATTGAATAATTTTTTGTGTTTAAGGTTTAAAAGTGGTTATTGGTTTGAGTCTAGGTAAGTCTAGGTATTTTTTGGGTGTGTCTAAAGGTATTTTATTGCGAAACGTAAGCCTTTTATGTGACCAATAAAAAAAATAAAACATGAAAAGTTATAAATTATGCTCTTAATAATTATATAACACTTGCTTGGTAGGAAAATGTCGTGCACATTTGTTGGGATCAGGTCTTGGTGGAACGTTAAAAGAAATTCATGAGGGTCCGGAGATGAATTGAGAGTGACTAATGAAGAATGTCGCCGTACGCCAGGGAAAAGCTTAAGAAGCTCAGACTCGTCCAGAAGAGTTACGCGCCGACAGACATCGCAGAGCGTTAGAGTTCTAGCAGAACCAGGTGGAACATGTTTTCTTGAAAGTATCACCTACACGTTGGAGTCAGGCGTTTTTTTGGTATCAAGGGCAAGCATAGTCCTTGTTTCGATAGGACAGTTTGAGATTCTCCGATCGGTTTGGTGAGTGTATCCTATCGTTTGGCATTACCTCCTCAGCTATCTCATGTTTCATCAATGTGTTTTCATGTATCATTAATCAGAGGTAACGACGTATCATCCACTACACGTTGTCACTTATCCATCGAATCAGATCCGGGAGGATTTATCTTACACGGAAGAGCCTGAGTCTATTCTAGACCGTCAGGACAGAGTCATGAGGAACGAAGATGAACCCTTTTTGGTCAAAATCCTAATTTTTGGAGGAATCATCCACCGACCGGGAAGCTACTTTGGGAAGACCGAGGAGTCTATACGGACTTCTTATCCTCATTTTCTTCCATGATCTGGTATGTTCTTTTCAGTCGTATCATGTTTCTAATTCGAGGACGAATTTTTCTTTTAGGGGGGAAGAGTTGTAAAACCTAAAAATCTCAATAAGAGTAAAATGACCAAAATGCCCCTAATGAAAGAAAAATGCATAAAAGCTTAAATAAATTCATTTAAGTGTTAGAAATTATGAAAATACAAAATATGGCAATTATAAAATTTTGCAAGAATAAAATACCTTATGTTATACAAGAAAAATAATTAATAATTATTTATATATAATTATGCCGAATTAATTAATATTTATATAAGTATACATTACAAATTAAATAAGATAAATTAGGATAATGGCAAAATAAATATTGGTAAATTAGAAATCAGATTTTAGTCATTTTAAAAGCCCAATATTTCGGCCTAAATACCTTATTATATTCCTTAAGCATTTTTAATTTGTAAAACTCTAAAACTAAAATAAACCACGAAACCCCTAAAAATTCCAAAAGTGATGGCACAAGATTTTTTCCAAGGCTTGCACGATCTTTCATGGGTGATTTGAAGGTCAAGGAGTATGGGAAAAATAGTGGGAAGACTTGTATATAGGCTTTTGTCGATTTTGTATTGTTTTGGGTTCGAATAAGCCAACCAGGTTCATAATTCATAAAGATCACTGAAGGATCATCCAAGGTATATTTACAAACTCACTTTCATCCTATAAGTTTCTATCTATGCATAAGAAAAATGATCATTTTCATTTTATCTTTGATTTTATAAATCAAATCATATTCGAACCCTAAATTTGAGTTTAATTAATGGAAATCGGCTAAAACTATTGTACTTTCCGAGTTTTATATTTTTTTCTAGGTTTCTTATATCTCAATAACTCAGATAAAATGTTGGAAAAATTTAAGAAATGATTCAAATAATTATTGGAGATTTTATTGTGTTTACCGATTCGAAAAATAAGGGAAAAAAGGAAAGAAAAGTGGTTAAAAATGAATTTAGGGTTAGGGTTTTTACAATTTTTTCGCAAGTGTAATTAATGGCCAATGTATTGGGTAAAATAATTATGTTTGTGCTTGGAAAATCAATTAGTTTTAGTGGATTAATTTTACCCGATTTGCTATTTAAAATTATAAGGACGTTGTTTGAGTAATTCTGAAACTATGGGGTCTGTTTTAGACATGTTATTATATTTAATATATTATGTATAAAATAAGTTGGGGGGTAGAAAATGTCATTTTGATATTATTTATGTAAACCTTACTATTTATAGAAACCTGCTATTTATAGAAACATGCTATTAATGGAAACTAACTATATAAAAAACCTGCTATTTTGAACAGTCTATTTGTAGAAAGTCTATTTTTGGAAAATTTAATTATGGAAACTATTAAATCAGAAAGTTATCATTTATGGAAAGTTAAATTAAAGGAAAGTCTATTATTTGGAAACTTTACTATAAGTTATAATGCTGCTATTTTTGGAAAGTACCCAATAACCAGAATACTAATCATGAAACATATTAATTATGGAATATGTTAATCATGGAACGTACTAATCAAGGAATCATGCTAATTATAGAAAATTACTAAAAATAGAAAGTTACTAAAAATAGAAAGGTACAAAAAAATAGAAGTAACCTTATCATGACAAGTAACTTATATACGTCCTTTAACATTAGATGGCTTAAGGAGGAGTAGCTTCCATCTTCTATCCATCTCTTCGTTACTGGCTCGGGACAAAAGGTACGGATATTCCGTCCTTTCAGTAAGGATCATTCTTTCTTCTCATGATTCCATCCCCAGAACTGCGATGCTTCTCCCATTTTTATGTCTTGTTTGCCATGAATCCTTTACATGTTTGATTTCAAACTTATTCTATGCCCGGAGGCTATATATATACGCATGACCGTAGATTTACACGACTTACCACCTTGTCATGGATGTACCAAGATCGTGACACATGAGACACCTGTGTCCACGCACTCTTTCGCGATGAGAGGATTTCAACGCGGTCGTCCCTTTTCATGTTACCATATTATATTTCCATGTTTGGCCATTATTATTCAGGGGCGTATGGTGCATCCTAGTATTTACAATGTTTACACGTTCATGTGATTGTTGGTGTGGTGCTCTACATCCCATCACATTGGAAGCTGATCCCACCCACCCATATTATTATAAGAGGTCACCCCTCTAGTTTACATGATGAGGCAGCCGCTCTATCATATTGCATGTATTCACCGACATATTATTATGACATGTACGATTATATGAGCTCGTGGGCATTCCTATTATTTATGTTATACTATCACAATGAAACTTTTCATGACATCTTTACTTCGTATTACCATGCTTTACATGTTTATTTCTTATTCTTCATGACGCATTCTCCAGGTTTCCCCATGACACTCATGATCTTTCCGCTGCTTTATACTTATTATCCAGGATTCATACTTATTACTTACATTGTTATTATATCCGTTCACTGAGCGTTATGCTCAGCCGTATTTCTTTCTCTTTCTTATACGGCAGGTATCTAGAGGGAGATTGGGCATGAGAGAGTGTGTGCTTAGGAAGTGACCCATTTAGCTTCTTTTCTTTATATCGCAGACATTTTTGATGTGCTATACTATCTTGGACACATGTTTCGTCCTTTAGACTTCTTTTACGTTATTCATGTTGATCTCATAATTGGGAGCCGATGTTTGATTCCGGCTTTCCACCTTGTCCTATGTTATCATTTATGACTTTATGCCTTTATTATGCTTTGATATGACACCATGATTATGACGTTTCGGCCTACTCTCCGAAGCGGGTTTGGGTCGTTACACTTGGTTACCATTTTCTCACATAGTAATCATCCAACTCTCTTCATTCTCTCTAGCTTTCTCTTTCTACTTTCTCTCTCTAAACTTCTTTCTTTTTTTCTTTCTCTTTTCTCTTGTTTGGTTCGACAAACAAGGGCTTATTGGTGAGCTTATTGTGTTGTGATATGGATTAGTATATTTGGGATACCATCATATTGAAATAGTTTTATTTTATAACTAAGCAACAATAATAAAGACATAAGATTACAGTAAATTTTTGCCTTCGTAGCGAGTCTCACTATAGTAACGATACCGTTCGTATTTATGATGAACCACCATCATGATTTGATGAGAGAAAATGACTAATGCGAGCCCCTTGAGTGTTTAATGACTCGTGGAATGTTAGACGAGTTATTGGCCCAAGCCCGACTGTGGGCTTGTGGTCTGATATGTGTGAAAACACATATCCTTTTTATATTCAAAATAACCCATAAAAGACAAAATTATGCTTAAAATGCTTGTATATTGCTTGTTTTGTCTTTGTGATTGTATAGGTATGGATATAGCATAAATCGCAAGAAAACGGTCATAGCCAGACAAACACGGACACGGGAAAGGAAAGAGTATACAAAAGCCGGGGATTTGATAGCAAGAAAGTACAAAAGTCAACTCATAGTCAACATTGGTCAACTACCAGGAGACAAAACCTTTCAAAATTCCCAAAATGCCCTTAATGTTAAATCAAAATTCATAAAAAGCCCCTAAACCTAAACATACCCGTTATTCTTTTATTATAAAAGATAACGTCCCGTTAACTTCTTTTATTAAAAAAACCTAAACCTGTTAACCTTACCCGTGGCCCAAACCCTTTGTATAAGCCCAAAGTCAAACGAGTTTTACCAAGTCCAAATAAAATCAAACGCAACCCTTTTTTATATAAAAAGTAAACAACCGCGGAAAAGTTGGCTTTTTACTGTTCATCATCTTCTCTACTTGACCCTGCGTTAAAATCAAAGGGTAAAATGAAATTGACGTGGCCAAAAGATGATTCCAAGTGCTATATGCCATCTCAATAAAGAAAACGTCATTCCTAGCATCTCATTGGTCTAAGCCAACTAAAGAGGATCACGGGATTGTAAAGAAACACTCCCTAGAAAGTGTTTTTAACACAAAACCTTGTAAAGAAGCACAACAGCTCTGACACACGGATTGCCACGCTGGCAATCCGTGTGATCACTTATTGATCTAAGGGCTATGATTTGACAGCCAATGATTGCAATGAATGAATGGACATGATCAATAGGAAGCTGTATAATAGATACGGGAGAAACCTAGAAGCTTCACGTCTCCGTTGTTTATATAAAGAGATCAACTTCTCACACGCATTATCTCCCTTTTTCTGCATTTTTTTAGGTTTTAGTAGCTTATGTAATTTTTCATTTAAAATGTAATTTCCTTTTAAGCTTTTGTAATCTGTTATTTATGAATAATCAATAAAATCATAAGTTTCTTATAAAATTTGTTTGTGCCCTATTATAGTCAAAAGCTCATTTTTATTCAAAAGTTGTTTAATAAGCTTGTCACTGTCTCAAAAGCTCATTATAAGCTCTTTAAGTCTCTAAGCTTAGATTAGAGCTCAAATTGATCAATAATCTACTTAAATGTTTAAAATCAGAATACCTTTGATATAAATATGGATTTGATCTTTTTTGGATAATGAACTAGCAATGGAAGAGTTCATATGACTTAACTAGCTTATCCGTGGATAAGCAAGCATGTTGAAATCTCACTTGAAGCATGATTCAGCCCTTTGTTTGTAGCTAAGGCAATTGTAAGTTTCTCTTTCATTCAGCTTATTCTAGTGCTTATTTTTAGCTTAATTATAGCTTAATTGTTCTAATATAGCTTATTAGTTAATCATGTTCATCTGTTTTTAGTTTATATCACTTTAATCTTAGATTTCATTAATTCTGTCTTTAAAACTCATAAAAAAATATTAGCATAACTAGTAGCTTATAGATTCTGCTTATTCAGTAGCTTAAATTTGCTTATTAGGATTATTAGTAGCTTATAAGTATCTGGTATTACCAATTTGTTCATTAAATCTGAAAATTATAAGCTTAAAATGAGGTTTAACATTTTAAAGGGGTGTTTGGTTCAGGCAGTACCAACTCAAGTAGTACTGCCTTAGCCATTTAGCCTTTTAAAAATTGAGTTTCAATTTCATATTTGAGCTTATAAGATCAGGTTTTGAGGTTCTTCTTAGATTAAATCAGTTTATAGAAAGCTAATGTGTAGGGTGTTTGAATCTGTGATTGTTAGCTCAGGTGCATAAGCAGTTTGAGCTTATGCTTGTTTCAGCTAGTTTCATTAATCAAACTATCTTCAATTTTAGTTAATACAAGTGTTTAAGCCAAGTTTTTTTGTTTTAGGACATTTTAGTGCAAACTGCATTAGTAGTTAAAATACACAAACTGTCACTTTTTTTAATCTTAAAAATCAGAAGGTAAATTTAGTTTTTAGGATTTAACTTTCAGCAAATAAGTAGATTACAGGTCATAGTTCATGAGTTAGCATTTAGTTTTTTAAAAAATTAGGTTATCTAGTAAGATGTTTTTAGCTGTCAATTTGCATTTTGTCTTTTGAAAAATCAAATGTGTACTCAAAACCTACTGAGTAATTCAGCAGTTTTCACATAGCTTTTTCATTAAGCACTTAGTTTTCAAAATAATTTTTAAAAGTAGATTTAAGTAGCTTATTAGCTGTAGTATAAGCCTGCATAAGCCAGATTCCCACAAGGATCCAATAGCTCATTAAAAAATAAGCTTAAAGGTCCTTACAGGGCCTATTTGGTTCTAAGATTTTCATTAACTTGCTTATTAAGAATAGTAGCTTATACTTGTAAGGTTTTTAACTTAATTTTTACTTTAGACTACCTCATTAGTATAGATTAAATTTGTTCCAATAATATAAAGGATAGAAAGCTATTTAAAGTCCAGAGTTATCTTATTTTAGATTTTCATTTAAACAAAAGCCCCTAAATCAAGTAACTTTAGTTTTTTTTTCATAGTGCTTTTTCTTTGCTTATTTGTATTTCAAAATGAATTTTCTCTGCAATTTTAAATAGCTTTTAGGTTAGGCTTTAAGTAGTAATTAATCTTATCTTCATAAGGTTCTGTTTTTGAACTTAAAATTAAGCTCAAAGTTATCACTCTGTCTGTTTTGAAATCTATGGGCATTCATTAAAGTTTAATTTGAATTTCAGCTTATGGCTTATATCTTTGTGCTTATTTCTTTCATAAGTAGCTTATTAGTGTAAACTTAAATAGTTAGTAGCTTATTAATCTTAGTTTTCAGCTTATTTCATTTTATTAAGTTCTTAAATTTTCTAAAAAACCAAAAATATAGTTAAGTAGTTCTGTCATGTTTTCAGCTGTTTCACAGCTTATTTAGGGCTTTTCAAAAATAATTTAGCTTGTCTACAACTTTGTTTTTAAAAGATTTCAAAAATAAAAAAAAGGGAAGATGGAAATCGGGGGTGAGCAAGGCTCGAACCCCGACCTCAACATCCATCACCTTTTAAAAAAAATGGCCTCAAAACACACACTCACTACCAACGTGCCCTGTGGTCGTTTTCGTTATAGCTTCACAAATTTAGTATTTGTATACGTTTTATCCTATTAGTTTAATAAGCTGTTTAAGCTATTGATAAGCTGTGTTAACCAAGCTTATTTGTCCTAGGACCTCTAGTTCTAGCTATTTTCTATAAATTTTCCAAGATTTATATAAATTTTTTTAGTATTTTAAACATTTATTTTTATTAAAAACTTTTAAAAAGATCATAAAAAATAGAACAATAATCAAGAAAAAATATAATCTTTGTTTAGGAAATTTTCTTTTATTCATCATAGTTTTTTTCTAGAAAATTAGTTTTGTTTTCGTAGGGTTATTGCAAAATTTCTATTTTTAAAGAACGGGATTCGTTCCCGTTCAAGTTTTTCGTGTTTTTAAGCTCATTTCAATTCCGTTTTTGTCCTAGTTTTCTTTAAACTCACTTTTTAGTCAATTAAAGTCTATTAGAAAGAGAAAAAAAAAAAAAAAAAAAAAAAAATTATTGTTTTCATTTTAGTTAAATTTTGGAAATTTTAGGGTTTTTAAATCAGCCGTTTATGTTTTCCGTTATTGCGTTTTTATTTAAAGTTCAATTTCCCGTTATTAAAGTTAGGTTTAATTGTCCTTTAATTTGCTCACTTTTAGGATTTTAGAAAATAAATCATCGTCGGACCAATTCAAATCATTGTCCAAATAACAAACGTGGTCTCAATTTCATAAATCGTTGGGAATTAACGACCCGGGAATCATACTTCCCGGTTAATATACGTATTATATTATATATATAGTTGTGAGAATTTTCCTTTCTTCCTTTGTCCTCAAGGGTAGTTTGGTAAGTTTCTATTATTTTATATTTAATTAATACGTGTATAGATTAACTGCAATCAGTTTTTGGCGCCGCTGTCGGGGATTTGTAATTAAGATTGTTTCGTTTGAAGTTTGTCGATCGTGATTTGGAGAACCTTTCGTCTTCGAAAGTTACGCTTTTAAGAAAATCAAAAATACAAAAAAAATTAAAAATATAAAAAGCAAAAAAGCAAAAAATATTTTTCTTTTCTTTTTAGTATAAATAAAAATTTAAAAACAAAAAGACAAAAATATTTGCTCTTCCGGATTTTTTGATTCTTCTCGTTAATTTGTGAATATTTAAAAATTTTACAAAGTTGGTAAAAGAACACCAACAAATAATACCTTCAATTGAGGTATTATCCATCAATAAGTTCCCGAACCAAAGATTAGAAAATTTTACCGTTTGTGTCACTTACGAAAAAGGCGCACCTCTTTTGTAAAATTTATTTTACTTAAGAGAGTCACCCTAAGTTTGTTGATTATTCGGTAAACAAAAAATTATTTCCTTTTCTCGTTTCTTTTCTCATTTCTTTTGTTTGTTTAGTGTATGCGCACTAGAAATTCCTATTTTCCAAATAATTCAAACGTCACAATTCCGAGACGTCGAAACAAAGGACGTGCTCCAAACATAGTCGAACCCGAGCTTCGTACTATCGTTGCACCAATGGCGGAACGTACAATGGAAGAGCTACTCCGAGCACCCACGGAAGGGTACGGAGAAGCTATTGTTTTACCAGAAATTAATGCGGATCATTTTGAGATTAAGACGAATTTGCTTCAATTGGTTCAAGCGAATCCATTTTACGGTCGTGAGAGTGAAAATCCTCATGCTCATATTAATAGTTTCAAAAGGATTACCTCGACTTTACAATTTAGGAATGTGCCTAACGATGTGATTAAGCTTATGATGTTTCCATATTCGCTCGAGGGAGCTGCTAAAACTTGGTACGAGAAAGAACCACCAAATTCAATCTTGACTTGGGAGGATCTCGTGACCAAATTTGTGAATCAATTTTTCCCTCCTTCAAAAACCACTCACTTAAAGAATGAAATTTCTCGATTTACACAAAAATTTGAGGAGACTTTTAGTGAAGCGTGGGAACGATTTAAGGAGTTGCTTAGAGCTTGTCCCCATCACGGATTTACGGAGTTAACTCAAGTTGATACCTTTTATAACGGTTTAAACAAGAATGAACAAGACTCCTTAAATGCCGCGGCGGGTGGAAATCTTTTGAGTAAAAACGAACTAAGAGGCTTTAAACATAATTGAGAATAAATCAAAAGTTTGTTATTCACGAAATAGATCAAATGCTTCTAGGATGAATGCTACTTCTAGTAAAACGGATGAGAGAATTGATAAGCTTGCGGATCAACTTTCGACCTTAGTCGAGATTGTTTCTAAAAAAGTTGTCACTCCCGCTCCGGTTAAAGCGGTTGAGGAATCTTGCGTTACTTGTGGTGGTGCCCATTCTTGGTATAATTGTCCAGCTACCGATAACAATCAGGCTAGTGTTTGTGCGACTACGGGTACTTACAATCAAGTTAACCCTCCAAATCGTGTTAGTAATCAAATGGAACCACCAGGTTTTGCTCCGGTGCAAAACAATGGTCAAAATAGGTTTAATCAGAATCAAGTTCAAGGGAATAATTTTATGGGAAATAATTTTCATGAAAATCAAGGTTTTCAAGCTCAAAATAATCATGCTCCAAATTTTCAAAACCAACCATTTCAAGTGCCTAATAATCAAGTTCAACAAGAGATTTCAAATGATTTTTCGAGTTACAAGAGGAATAATGATCAGATGTTGAGAAACATGCAAAATCAAATCAACTCGTTGAAAGGAGACCTTAAGAATGAAATTCAAAACACGATAAAATCTCAACAAGCCGTCATGATGAATCAACAACTACTTTTCAAAATAATTTGCAAAACATGATTTGTGGATTGTTTCAAAACCAAGCCTCAACTTTTGGTACTCTTCCTAGTAATACCATTCCAAACCCGAAGGGTGAGATAAAAGCGATTACTACTCGAAGTGGTGTTGCTTACGAGGGAACCTCGATTCCTACTAATCATTATCCTAAAAAGGTAGTGGAACAAAAAACCGAGGAGACAACGGATAAAGAGCAAACAAATTTCCAAGGAAGTTCGCTCCAAATCCCACCTCGGTATCCCCATTTCTTTCTGGAACCCGATGTCGAAGACTTTGCCTAAAACACTCCCATTCCGAACCGATGTTCCGAAGGACTTTGCCCTAAAACCATTCCGGATCAGATATTCCGAAGAGTTTACTAAGCCAAATTATTCCATATCTTCACGACGTGTTGATCATAAGTCCCTGACAAAGCTTGCGAATCAAATGGCAAACGGTCCACCCCCCCCCAGAGAAGATTTTCCAAATCTTTCAAGATTTGCGCTTCGACATTAGTTTCGCGGATGCTTTACTTTTGATGCCAGAGTTTGCTCATGAATAAGGAAAAGTTGCTTGAGTTAGCTAAGATACCGTTGAACGAGAATTGCTCGGCAATGCTCCTCAAAAAGCTTCCCGAAAAGCTTGGAGATCCCGGCAAGTTTCTTATTCCATGTAATTTCCCGGGAATGGATGTATGTCACGCCTTGGCCGATCTTGGCGCGAGCATAAATCTTATGCCTCTTTCTATTTGGAAAAAGCTTTCTTTGCCTGATCTTACACCAACTCGGATGACTTTAGAGTTAGCAGACCGATCAATTACTTATCCTAAAGGACTCGCCGAAGACGTTTTTGTCAAAGTTAGGAAATTTCATTTTCCTACCGACTTTGTTGTTGTCGATTTCGAAGCCGATCCTCGAGTACCTCTCATACTTGGGAGATCCTTTTTGAGGACCGGTCGTGCTTTAATTGATGTTTATGGAGAAGAAATAACCCTTCGGGTTGATAACGAAGCCGTCACTTTTAATCTAGATCAAACCACGAGATACTCCTCTACAAATGACAAGTCGGTAAACCGAATTGACATCATTGATGCAGTTTGTGAGGAGTATGCTCCGGAATTGCTAGGATTTTCTAATTCTTCGGGTGGCAATCCCACCCCGACGTCTGAGCCGTTTACTTCCGAATTCATTTTGGAAGAAATCGAAGCTTATCTTAAGGATGATTCGATTTCACCAGAAATTGATCATGCCGATTGCAATCCGGAGGAAGATATTTGTTTGATCGAAAAATTGTTAAATAATGACCCGTTTCAACTTCCTCCGATAGACCTTAAACAAAGTGAAGTGACCGAGGCAAAATCTTCAATTGAAGAGCCTTCGGAATTAGAGTTAAAAGATTTACCATCTCACTTAGAATATGCTTTCTTGGAAGAAAATGACAAGTTACCAGTAATTATTGCAAAAGGTTTAAAAAATGATGAAAAATATGCTCTCTTAAAGGTGCTCAAATCTCATAAACGAGCCATTGCTTGGAAAATCACCGACATCAAGGGTATCGACCCTCGTTTTTGTACACACAAAATCTTGATGGAGGATGATTACAAACCCACGGTTCAAAGTCAAAGACGGGTTAACCCAAAAATTCACGAGGTAATCAAAAAGGAGGTCCTAAAACTTCTTGATGCCGGTATGATTTACCCGATCTCCGACAGCCCATGGGTTAGTCTAGTGCATTGTGTTCCCAAGAAAGGTGGAATAACCGTTGTTGCTAATGAAGAAAATGAATTAATTCCGACACGTTTAGTTACAGGGTGGAGAGTTTGTATCGACTATAGGAAGTTAAATGAAGCAACTCGAAAAGATCATTTTCCATTGCCGTTTATGGATCAAATGATAGAAAGATTAGCCGGGAATGAGTTTTATTGTTTTCTAGATGGATTTTCAGGGTATTTCCAAATACCAATAGATCCCCAAGACCAAGAGAAAACTACTTTCACATGCCCGTATGGAACTTTCGCGTACCGTCGCATGCCATTTGGCTTGTGTAATGCTCCCGGTACTTTTCAACGGTGTATGATGGCCATATTCCATGATATGATCGAAAAGACTATGGAAGTGTTTATGGATGATTTCTCGGTTTTTGGGGATAGTTTTGATTCGTGCCTCTCCAATTTAGAAAAGATGCTAAAACGGTGTGAAGACACAAATTTAGTTCTTAATTGGGAGAAGTGCCACTTTATGTGTAGAGAAGGAATTGTGTTAGGGCATAAAATTTCAAAATCGGGAATTGAGGTCGATCGTGCTAAAGTCGATGTTATCGCTAAGCTACCTCACCCGACTACTGTTAAAGGTGTTAGGAGTTTCTTAGGTCATGCGGGTTTTTACCGACGATTTATCCAAGACTTTTCTAAGATTGCTAGACCAATGACTCACCTTCTTGAGAAGGAAACACCGTTTGTGTTTTCTAAGGATTGTATTGATGCTTTTCAGACTCTTAAAAAGAAGCTTACCGAAGCTCCAATCTTAGTTATCCCGGATTGGAACCTACCTTTCGAACTCATGTGTGATGCAAGTGATTTCGCGATTGGTGCAGTTTTAGGACAACAAAAGATGAAGCACTTTCAGCCTATACACTATGCTAGTAAGACAATGATGGAAGCTTAAATTCATTACACTACCATGGAAAAGGAAATGCTTGCCGTTGTGTATTCTTTTGAAAAGATTTGGCCATATCTTGTCTTATCTAAAAGCATAGTGTATATGGGTCACTCAGCTTTAAAGTACCTTATGAACAAACAAGACGCTAAGCCGAGGTTGCTCTGGTGGGTTCTTCTCCTACAAGAATTTGATATCACCATCCCTGATAAAAAAATGAAGTGAGAACATTGCGGCAGATCATTTATCTAGACTTGAGAATCCTCATAAGGATGTGTTAGAAAACAAGGATATAAATGAACATTTCCATTTAGAGACTCTTGGAGTTATTTCTAGTGGAAGTACCTCATGGTTTGCGGACTATGCAAATTACCATGCGGGGAATTTTATCATCAAAGGAATGACAACTCAACAAAAGAAGAAGTTTTTCAAGGACGTTAAACATTATTTCTGGGACGATCCCTATCTTTTTCATACTTGTGCGGATCAAATCATTCGACGCTGTGTGCATGGGCAATAAGCTTTTGAAATCCTCAAAGCTTGTCATGAAGGACCCACCAGGGGCCATCATAGTGCCAATCTCACCGCTCGAAAAGTATTTGATGCTGGATTCTTTTGGCCTACCATATATCGAGATGCCCATTCAATGATCAAATCTTGTGATACATGTCAGAGACAAGGCAAAATTTCACAACGAGATGAGATGCCTCAAAACGCTATCCAAGTTTGTGAAATCTTCGATGTATGGGGTATTGATTTCATAGGACCATTTCCGTCTTCACATGGGAATAAATACATCCTCGTAGCCGTTGATTATCTTTCGAAATGGGTTGAAGCAAAGGCGCTCCCCACAAATGATGCTAGAGTTGTAGTTAAGTTTTTAAAGTCTCTTTTTGCCTGATTCGGAACACCTAGAGCTATTATAAGCGATCGTGGGACCCATTTTTGTAATGATCAATTTGCTAAAGTAATGTCTAAGTATGGGGTCACTCATCGTTTAGCTACCGCTTATCACCCTCAAACGAGCGGTCAAGTGGAGGTGTCCAATCGAGGTTTAAAACGTATTCTAGAAAGGACGGTTGGAGAAAACCGTGCCTCATGGTCCGACAAACTAGACGACGCTTTGTGGGCATTTCGTACTGCTTTTAAGACACCAATTGGTTGTACGCCTTACAAGTTAGTGTACAGCAACCAAAGTCTTGCCATTTTACCCCCCTTATCGAGTTAGAGCATTATAATGCTTATTAGGCTTTGAAACATGCTAACTTCGATCTTAAAACCGCGGTGGGTGATCACCAAATCTTTTAACTTAATGAACTTAATGAACTTAGTGATAAGCTTACGAGAATGTTTTGATTTATCAAAGAGAGGACGAATGAAGCTTCATGGTCAAGATCTAAAAAACCGCATTTTTTCAATGTTGGTGATTGAGTTTTACTCTTTCAACTCGCGTCTAAAGATATTTCTCAGGAAGGTCTTTAAAACTCGTTAGGTCAGGGACCTTTCACCATCACCAATTTTTCCATACGGAACCATTGAGTTATCTAACCCGAATGGTCCGAACTTTAAGGTGACATGGTCATGTGGTGAGCATTACTTGGAGGGGACCTTACACCCAAGGTAGTCAAGGAATTTTAACTAAATAAAATGATCTATACGAATATCTTATACTCTCTCCATGGACGAATGAATTCAGGGGATCGAGTCACGCTTATGTCACTGGTTACAAAAAACAAAAGCGCTTTCGTGAAAGGAGGCACCCCATGCTTATTATAGAATTTTATAATTAACCACACATCTAATGGTGTTGATGTCTGTATCTATATTTATAATGACAAAGAATACTAGGATAATCAAACTCCTTAATTGTAGAGTGATAAGTACAAATATATTTAGTCAATATAATCAACTCCTATAATTGTGGAGGGATAAGTTACAAATATATCTTAGTCATATATTTCTTAAATATCCCCCCTCAAGCGATATAGGTGGTGGACCAAGGCGTAGCAGAGACCGAGTGAAAAATATCTAATTGAGGCGCGGAAACTCTGTAAAAAATGTCTGCCACTTGAAGCTTGGTTGGTATGAACTTGGTTATAGAGCTTACCTGAGGCAAACAAAGTTCTCGAACGAAAGTGATAATCCAGATCGATTGTGTTTTTGGCAACGTTTGTGAGAAAACTGGATTTGAGACACAAACAAAGCACTTTTATTTGTCACACAAAAGTGGTCGGTCGATCCGGTGGTAGAATGATGTTCTCGAAGCAAAATGTGTAATCCATATTGAATCTCTGCAGCGTTGTTTGCCATGCACGTTATTCTGAATTCGCAACTAGATCGAGAAAACAGTTGGTTGTTCTTGGGCACTCCAAAGGGATTACTAAGTTGCCTCCGAGAAATATGGAATATCCATATGTGGACCGGCGAGTTTCGATTACAGCTTGAGCCCCAAATCAGCATTCGAGTAAGCCAAGATAGAGTTGGAATGTGGTGCCGAAATAATGAGACCATATGTGATGGTCCTTGACATATCGTAGAATGCGTTTGACAGATTGAATATTGTGCTGCGGTTGAGGGGTTGGTTAGGCTGTGGTGTGGTTGCGTTTTTTTTTTTTGTGTGGATGTTGGTCTTTGGTTTTTGTGTGGAGCATACTTGGCTTTGTTGGGGTTGGATTAATTTGATAGTTTTATCTTATTAGGTTATATATGAAGGAGACTGACTAGCTTGATTTACCGTCATGAGATAAATACAGGCCTAGTGTTGTGTGTCTGCTGATGATGGTATTGCAAAGCTCCACTAGAGATACGTAAAGGTTGGGATTAGGCGAAAATAGAGATCCTGTCACAAACTACTGTCATTGGCCTTAGATAGCAAAGGGAGTAAAGTTTTAGTAGGATCACGAGGGTTTTTGAATCTAGCGATCGCTGCCGGAGTAGAAATAATATGTGGCAGATTTGGCTTGGACTAAGGAAAATGCCCATCTGTTAGTGTACTTATCTTCAAGGCAGAAAATGCTAAGGTCACCTAAGGTTTTTAATGGGGAAACTCCGTGATCTAAGACGATTCAGTGGTAAATGTGGTGAGCTAGGATTCATAGATGACGATGAGTGGCGGATTAAGTCATCAACCATACTCGAGCAAATACATGATGCATGGTTCATGTTAGTGAAAACAAATAAGGGAAGTGTCTGGCTCGATAAAACAAAAACATGGAGCAAGTAAAAAAGAACTTAGGTCATGGAAAGCCAAGTGTGGAAGCTCAGCTTGCTTTATTAAAAACCGTAAGTGCCTTGGATAATTTGCATACATGATTGGAAATTGCAGAATCATGAATCCTTGGTGGTTAGCTCCAATGTAAACAGTCTCATTAAGATGGGTCCATGTATATAAAAAGAATTTTTGACATCTTAATGATGTAGCCACCCAACGATGAAAGTACAGCCAAGATATGGAGACAATTCTCACAGTTAGAAGCTTTACAACTTGACTGAAATGTCGGGAATAATCGATGACTCCAGGAAGTTGAGTAAAACCCTGAGCACCCCACAGTAGCTGGTTTTTTTAAACTCTTTCAACCGAAGCCATCCGCATGATATTTGATTCGAATAAACCGCATTTGGTATAACCAACAATATTAGAAGCAGATGGAAGTGTAGGTACAAGGCTCCACAGTACAATTTTGTTTTAAGCCTCTATTTCATCATGCATAGCAGCATCCATTGAGGATCCGTTTAGCTGCGGAGTGGGATTTGAATCCCTTTGGCTGAACAAAGAGAAAAATAGAGTAGCATGTAAAGCTATGAGAATGTAGAGATACAAGCCGGAGAGTGCTTTTGTCTTGAAAATTCCTTGTATTTAGTAGAACGTATCTTCATCTGGGTTGAACGGCCCCACGAAAGGGCTCGGTAGGTGCAAAGCAGTGGGCCGGAAAGGGGCACCATGGAAGAGACATCTTCACGGTCGGTTGGTGGGTTGTCGTTTCAGAGAATACGGTGATGGAAGGCATCCATTGAGTCAGGTCATGGACGTTGGTTCAGCTCGTAAGTAGTTGTGGGTAATCAACGGGTGGGTGGGCGACAGCCGACGTACGGACTCGATGATGCGGCCTCGTTATTTCGGATGGGACCGGAGATTCAGGAAATCCGGGGCATCTGATATGGGTGCGCTCTCTTCTAGAATATAGGTATGCAACAATGAAGTGTTGAAAGAGACATTTTTTAGGATTTGTGGCGTTGCTTTGGTAAAAGGTTAAGAGATTACCTCATCAAAATCATTGTTGTGATATGTACCGAGTAATAATATATAGACGATTGTTTATACCGTTAATCAGGATTCAATCGGCAGTAGTAAGAACTTGTTTATAGTGTGGGTTGTAGACTTATATTTAAAAACAAAGGTATACTTACTATGTGAGCCATACTTTAGTGTTAGCCTAATAATGTCAGTATTAATACTGGGTAGAATCAAGATATCTACATAAGCTACGCGTGAAATGTTTGGGTAGTTTGGCAGCTCCTCTTGTTATATGCCCTTTTTGTATAAGCCTATGAATAGATAATTAATGTCACAAAGGAGAGTGGATTACCATAAGGAGGTTTAGTAATGGTGAACCGCTTGATTGAGTACGTGGTCTTTGAACCTTACATGCAATCTACCCCAATTATCATATGCAGGGAAACAAAAATGAGCTTATCATTAGTGTAATAGCATATCAACCCGTTTTCAGAACTTATAGATGATGCTGGTTTGTTTACGTCTAAGCAGCGTAAACCAGCTGGTTTTGTTTGAGGTTGTGTTAAGAGATGGACATTCGATTATTGCTGATAGTGTTGCAGTTGTGTCTCCTATCAATATAAATTTCTCAACGTGAAGCTTTAACCAAATTTCTGGTTGATCCAGATAACTTTGAAAAGTTCTTTATTATTTTTTTCCTGTTGAGATAAAGTGGAGGTCTCTGTACCTCAAGTTTTACGATAAATGCAGGATTGTAGAAACATTTGTTCGTATTTTAAGATAGAAGCTCCAGACGGGGTTGTTTAAAGGTATAAAAACCTTATTGTGTTAAATGCAGAAGCATTATTATCATCTATAGTTAAATTTATTAATATTATGATACAAGTAATATCATTGAATGAAACAGGTGCATAAAGGCCCCCAAAATCACTATGATTTTAATTCTTATAATGATTTGAGTATTGTGTTGTAGATATTGTAAGTTTCAAACGGGTTATAAATCGTTGGCTTTTGGAGATGTTGACAAGGCTTTTGGCTAATACTGCGGTCGGTCTTAGGTAGTAATAGAAAGTAAACATCCTGTAGAAATACATCCCCAATTTATTTTAGTAAGTGATTTGTAATAATCATCAAAAGATCATAGTACATAATGCGATTGATTTGCCATAATTCAAAAGAGGTCTTTTTCTCTTGAGACTACCAAATACAGTTGCCAGCCTAAGGCCATTGTTGGCGTTAGTCTACGTGTAGCACCACCCTCAGCATCATTTCCTTAATTAGATACACCTTTATCTTCCTTCACCATATAGAAGCCATTTTCACATAAGTCTTGTGCTATGCCCATCCTGGTTGAGTTTCTCCATTTGTTCTGAGATGTTGAAAAATATTGGTTTGAGTAGGAAAAGAAAACATCAACGGTCATTGTATGCCATGGTTAAGTTTGTTATTCGACGGGAGATTGTTTTGATAAATTTTTGGGATATGACGCCAAAACGATCACGAAAGCATATATTTTGTATTTGTAATAACCAAGATTGTTGACCAATATTGAGTAATCGTTTTTATTAGCATCACCATTATCGAAAAAAAACACGTCTTATTACCCGACAGTGGGGTGAATGCGAGGACTTTATCCGATAAAAGAGAGGAGGTCAGGTGAGCCGTGGCACCTGACTCGACGTACCAATCCGGTGCCCTTGGTAACATGGCACTAGAGGTGAAGGCTTGTGCTAAGTTTTGCATTGATGTTGCAGCATTTGAGGCATAAGTTGAAGAGATGGGACAAGAAGGGAGGCATAGTGACCATTGGTATGACATAACTGGCAGTAGTCTGAGGGGGGGATCGCCTACCCCCACGGTCCTCTACCCCCCATTTGGTTACACTAGCCTGCGACCATCCCCCTCGACGGAGTAGGTTTTTGTTGGCGTTGTATGTTTGTTTGACGTTCCCTGTTTGAGATCTGAGAACCGCTTTGTTGGAAAAGAAAGCAGTAGAAGGTGTGGATTCCACCCGAACCATTGAAGAGATTTGAGTAACATTCCATGACTTTCCGCTTGCTTGAGATAACAAGTCACGAAAGTTGTAAAGGGTAATGGTCGTGGTGAATGGCAGGGAGAAAGGTTTCAAACCCGAGGCTCCTTAAACCACAACGACCAGTGAAGCTTGTCCATTTCATCTACTGGTTGTCCAATAGCAAGATTTTAGTAAGCGCAAATACCTTTGGATTAGGTTGACGACCATAATTTATGGATAACGTGGAGGTGCCTTTTCGATAGATAGGCGAATGAGTATATCCACGCTGAGATTGGATCCGCTTCAAGAAGAAGAGTGTGTTGTAGGCAGTTCTCTTAAGCGTCTAGATTGCTATATATGTTGAGCCTGGTAAGGCCTCCTGTATAATGATCTTCGAGCAGCAGCTTCCCTTCGGGTTTAGGGAGGGAAGTGAATTAGAAGGATAATTGCTCGTTGTTATCATAGAAATCTTATTCCAAAGTAGATTGGAACGTGTCATGGTAATTTGGAATGGATTATTTGTATCATCCAGACAAGTAGAGTGGTATGCTCGACAGGGCTCTGTGATAGTTATCCATTAAGATATGAGATTTTGTAAAGCTATATTTGGTAGGAGAGAGGTTGAGTGAAAGTTGATACTCAAGCATAATTTGATTTTTTCAATATGAACGCATTAGTTTGGTGGAAGACATAATGATTTGGGATCATACTGGTAGAGGTGGGTAATTTCATGGGGAAGGTGTTTGTCTTTAAGAGGTTCGATCAATGAGGTATAAATTCCAGATTTTAATTTTTGCACTGTTATATAGGTTAGACCCAGGAAGTGAAAAAGAGACTGTAGAGGAGGGAGAAAAAGAGAGAAAAAAGTTTAGGCTTTTGATACCATAATTTATCTGTACTATTTGAATTTATAAACAACAATCTATTGTGTTTTTGTGATTGTATTTTATTTTATGAATGACCAGGTAGAATTAGATCTCAGAAGAATAGTATCAAGACTCTCTATAAATGTGTGTGACTTGTCTTGAAATAAGTTACAAATATATTTAGTCAATTATAATCAACTCTTTTTATATGATTGTTGGGTTCGTGTGATTATGTTTCCGATGGAGGTAGTATGTTTCAATCATCCTTAATTTGTGGCTGTACGTTTTGATATTAGGTTCAAATTTTTATGATTTTATGTTTCAATCTTATTCTAATTAAGTATCGCCTTCTATTTTATCTTTTCGTATTTTTCAATGAGTGTGATGTGGATGTGATTTAGGAAGGCTTTCTAGTACTTTTTGACCTCTAAATTCTTGGATTATGTGCTTGTCGTTTTTGAGTGGCTTTTGTTGTAGCAAGGATCTTTCTCCAGAATTAAAAAATATTTGATGATCTCTCTTGTTTCGTGTTTTGTCCTGGTGTCATAACCTTTTTACCACTCGAGCTTCTAGCTTTTCGTTGCCTATTTTAGTTTTGGGTGAGAGTATCGATATCTCTAAAGCATTTTATCTGACTATACTTTTCTTTTCTCTGTTTAGGTCCACTTGATAAAACTGTACTTAGATTTTTGGATACTTTCTGATCACGGCATTGTGAGAGTTATGTTATTGATCTCTTTTTGAGTTACTTTAGTCTGGTGGTTTTTTAAGTTTTAGGTATTGGAAACAGTGTGTAAGTGGACAAATGTTTAATTTTTGTTAGTTTATTGGAGGTTAGCTATTTCTTTCGATATGATTTGTTCTTACATTCTTATCTTTTAGAGCCCGTTGGTTCTCTTTCACGTACCAATCCAGATCTTGTTTCCCACATAACCATTTTTCAGAAATATAATTGAAGTAAAATTTTGTATATTTTACAAAATCGTTAAAATAAGTGTTTTTTGTGCACAATTTTGACGCAGTCCTTGCTGGTGTAAGTGATAAGAGAGTGAAATATTTTAACTCGCAGATCTGAGCGTAAGGGATTTCTTGTGTGTCTAGATTGTTCGCCTTAATACTTTGAGTGTGTTACGCTATAGCGTGTCACCGATTATCGCGGAATAACTCGTAAAAATAGATTAGAGTTTAAGTAATGTTTTAGCTAGGTGATGCTGAGAAACATTGGATTAGATTGGAAATCTTAAGTTTTTATTTTATTAGCCTCGACTTCATGTATTGTAAGATTTGTTTGCTTTTTTTCGTCTCAATTGAAGCTCCAAAGTCAGATTTAATTTTTCGTGCTTGCTGGTTTTGGTTTATTTAAGACGCTGTTTTTTTAAAATCATTCAATTTTTATGTAACTATATAGCAAAATTAAGATTTTAGTCCTTAGTTCGCATGATAGCTTTATATATTGAATTTTTGCTCAAAATGAAGTTCTTCTTCTAAAAAAATGTTAGTATTGAGTGAATAAAGAATATTTGAAAATAGAAAAAAATTTAATTAATATAATAGAAGAATAGCGAATTTTTGTGGTCCTGATTTAAAAGTTTACTATTCCTCTTGCCTCTCGGCGCACAACTGAGTGGTGAGTGTTTCTACTTTAATAAGAACGAATGTCACATCCTTAGTATAGATAATAAAAATTCCGTATGGACGGATTTAAAGTATTGTTTGCTTCGTGGCCGGCTCACAAAAAAAAACGATGTTGCAGACTTCTTCTAAGAAAATAGGTTGTCGAGGGTATACAGATTGCATTTTAATATTGTTTAATATTAAGTTTAAAGTGTATAAATTGATTTTCTTTTTTGTGTTAAAATTCTAATAATTGCTTATTTTGAACTGTTGGGGATTACTATTCTATTTTTATAAGCTATGAATATTCGGGAAAATGACCTGAGAGTTTATTTGAAACCTAAGGTTCCTTATGGAGTCCGTGATAACTATGTCTCTACTGCTGGGGTTCTGTCAAAAGCTCTGGGTCACTTAGCCTTGCTCCCTCATTAGTTGGTATGCTGCCTGATGATCGGATAGTCGCTCAGATTTGGGGATGATCTCCGCACTTCTCCATATCTCTTATTTCTCCTGTGAGCTTGGATATGTAAAGGCACTAGTATTTTTGTATATAAAGTTTTTGTATTCCATGGTGGTGGAAGATGTTTCAATAGCACATTACCACCTTAAAGATTAATATAATTGTTTGGGAGTGAAAGAAAAGTTTCAAAAAAGTTGTAAAGAATGAGATGAATAGATGGTTTAAGCATATTAAAATTGGATTATTTTTTTCATTATTTTTAATCTTTGATTGATTTCGTCTTTAAGCTTGGTTTGGATAAGTGAAAAGTTTCTTATTGGGACCTGAGGAATATTTATTCGCGCTTTTTGGTGGCTATTCTTCGGTATAGGGGGGGGGGGGGATCGAAATGCATCTTGTTCTATGATAGTTATAGTTATAGAAAATAACGAGAAAGTCAAAAGATTCTATAAGTTTAATATTAAGAAAATAGATATAAAAATATTGATGAGAAAGAGTAATGAGTGGTTGTATTTATAACTTGTGATTTTTTTCTCACCGATTACTGTTTCTCTTCTCACAAATAGGTCTTTGCTTATTTTCAAAATGAATTTAGTTTAGGCGATAGTTTTTGATTAAGTATTTGGTTTTTTTTTAAACGCATATATTTTTGCTTGGTGTAGGCAGACTACGACACACCTGTCGCTTAGTTTGGGTGAATTTTGGATGATGTGCTGGAAGATAGACACAATATCGTTTTATAGTCAAAAAATGATCATTCTTTAAAGTAGAGCTCAGAAAATTGTTGTCCTTAAAATGCTTTATGTTATTTTGCTTGGTTTGTATCTTTGTGATTGTTGTTGGTTCATGAGATAATGCAAATATCATGTAAGGAAAACGGTCAGAAAAATCCGACGAAACTCTCACGACCCACGAGACGGAACATAAAGAGTGTACCAAGAGTTCTCTGAGGAATGTGTTTGATAAATGAGAGGTACAGAAAAGTTCAAATCTTAACAAGTCTTAAAACAGCGCAGTTTGGGTCAAGAACACAAAATAAAGAACAAAATCGCCGTACATATTTGTACAAAATCCAGTCCCCTTAGTTTACCCTGTAATTTTATAATATGAATCCTTTGTGACGGAGCGCCCTAACGTTCCGTTGTTAGATCCTATTGATTACATAATAGATAACAGATCGTGTTAAATATCCTCTTTTATATTGACCATAAGTTTCCTAATTTTACACGGCGTTCCATACTTCCTATTTCTTTTATAATTATGCGCCCTCTCTGTGATGGTCAAAAGCCCGCCTTCACCGAGTGCAAATTTCCTATCTCCTCAACATGCATCGGTAATATTAGAAGGCTTTATGTGACCAGAAAGCCCTATTTTTACTCTATATTCTTCGTGTTCTTTATGGGTTTTTTACCACATGCTCCACAAACTGTCTAGGTGGTAAGATAAATCATTAAGAATTGCAGCGTGGGATAAGAAATAAGATTCAAGCAAGTATTGCCAAGCGAGTGATCATTGTGGTGCGAGAGTTTATAAGAGTTTAATCATTGGAAGAGGTCTTCTCATTGGCTTAGAACTGACACAGAAGGTGTATGATAGACGCTATGACATGAAAGAAACACTTCAAGAAGGGGATCATAAGGGATTTTCTTACACGTATAAGTTAGTGACCAAAAGACAGTAGCAATGGAGTCTCACTGAACACAGGAATGCCACGGTTGGCAATCGTTGTGATTCAAAATCGAAGTTCCATACGGCTCCCCTCAAAGTTGGATCCTATGGATTAGAGATGAAGGATTTTTAATGGGTCCCTAGGATTAAAGGGGTTCAAGGTTTAACGCAGAGATAGTGTGGGGACTGGAATGCATCTCTTCGAAGGCTTAGATAAATAGTCGTCCTCACTCACACATATTCATCATCTCCTATTTCTGCGCCAATTTTTGTTTTAGGGTTTTTAGAGGAGGGGGTCCTGTTTTTTTATAAGATTGCCTTAATTTTTTCATTTCAAAATTAATTTTCGTTATTAAGCTTTTTGTATATAGTTTCTTTTTGTAGAATTATCAATAATTTACTCTTTTTTTATGTCATACCTAAGGACTTCTACACTAACTAGTGGATTGTCCCTGGGTAGATCCCTCCGGTTCTGGCTGGATCATTGGAACTTGTACCTAACCTTACCAACCTTATATATCCGATAAAGTAAAATGCATGGTCAGTCTTTTGGTACAGTTCTCCTCTCCATAAAACCAATTGAAAATTTAATTAAGGTACTTATGATATAAATATCAAAGCATTTTGTACCTCGATTGTTTTTACTTTTCAGAAATGCTCCCTCTCAAAATGTGCATCGGTATTCGAAATTATTTAGCACGTTTGGGTGGAGTATACACACGAGTCTTAATAATCACATTTTTATTATTCACATATTTTAATCACATTTTCTCCCCTTATCAAAATTTTTAAACCATTTGACATTTTGGATATCAATTGATTTAAATATGTTATAAAAATTAGGAGAAAAGTGTGCCAATTATTCACAAGCCGTGTATGAAATATATTAATGCTCCCCCTCAATCGTTGAGGGTCATAGATTATTCCTACACATAATCATCAAAAGATATACTACTTAATACTTATTCTGTACAAGATATATTATTCACAATAACATAATATTGACCTTAGTGTCGAAGTGACTATGTTACTCTGTTCTGCTGATCAGTCTGTAGTCAATATCTCTTAGTCATCCACCGACAAAGCTTTCCAGACTTCAAAAGATTCTCTTGATCTTTAGTCTTCTCTCAATCACCTCGATAAAGTTTTCACTCCTTCTTTTGTCGTCTTCAGTCCATTTCCTATTCTCCATGCCCTTATTAAACTTGAATAGCTTGAAATCCTTAACCATGAAATCCAGCTTTTCTTTGATTCTTGTCAACGTTCCATCGCTAAACTTGTGTACCTCATTTATTCTCATCATCTTCCTATTATCATCCATGTCTCTGTAGATTACTTCTCTTGGTTTGAAGACAATGGTGTAATCTTCTTTGAAAGGAAAATCAGATGCATCCCAGTTAGGTTGTTCTAGATTAAGCTTAGTTTGATAGCTCTTAATGCCCAGTTGCAAGTCTTCTACACGTTTCCTTATGACAATATTTCTGGTCCATAAACTAACCGCGTTGTGCAAATGAACCTTGTCCTGCTTTGGTAGGTGGTCGAGCTTGCCTTTAATATGAAGGATGTTCAAGTCTTCAAAGTCATTGGGATGAAGACTTTTGAAATCCTTTTCTGAGATCTTGTACTCGTTGTAGTCAGTTCGGCATAGAACTATCTCTCTCAAGAAGTTGTATCCGTATCTTTCATAAGTCTTGATACTGATAACACTGAGAATTCGCATATGGGATCTGACTGCATCACGATCTGAGGGCTCACTGTGTTTATTGATGTAGAATTGCTTTCTACTAAACCACTAGTGTGTGATACCATAAGCTGCACATATGTCATATTCTCGCTCACTTTTAATCCATAATGACAGAACTAACTCTTCAAGTATAAAGTCTTGATAAAGAGCGGCTTTAAGCTTGGATATTGATAAAGCTCTGTTTCGTTCTTTGTCTCCTATCAGAAGATACTCCAGATCTTTATTGAAAAGAATTGTGGTTGAATAGTCACCTAACCTAGAGGTCCCCCTAAGGGCAACGGATTACTAATATCAGGAACAATCCGATGACCCTCAGGATTAACCAAATCAATCTGATTTGTGAGAAGCTTATGACATTCTTCCATCTGAAACTGAAGAGAAATGATGTTCTCATGAAAACCTTTCACCATCATGAATGCTGGGCCTTCAAGATCGGCTTTGCTGAGCTTTTCTTTTCCAATCCTTCTACAATACCCTCTGATGAATGATACTATATCATCAATCTTGTTATGAAGCTTATTTTCATCTGGATCTTGATGTGCTTTGGCAAATGCATTTGCCCAGTTATTGTCAGCTTCAGGCAGGTCAATTGGTAGAATGACCCATTCCGGTTCAGGAAAAGCAGGTCT